>PVKU01010457.1:0-52063 GCA_004027475.1 Anoura caudifer | reverse complement strand
TGGTTTCTATTTCCTTATTCATGTTGATATAGTTTGCAGTGAGCTCATCGTAGCTTCCTTGTAGTTTTTGGTAGCTCATTGAGAGCTCTTGGAGCTTCCTGACCACCATTGCTTTGAACTCAAAATCGGATAGTTGAGCTGCCTCTATTTCATTTAGCATTCTTTCTGGGGCTTCCTCCTTTTCTTTCATTTGGGGGTTTTTTCTTTGTCTTCCCATTGTTTGTGAGACTCTTCTTGTTAGCCTCAGTTTCTTAAATTTGTTTGTTCTGGTTCCCTGGGTTTATGGTGTGAACTCTGTGTTAGAATGCTTGTGAAATTCAATGGTGTTATCTCCTTCAGGTATCCTGGTGTTCACTGCTTCCAGTGTCTCAGCTGTTGAAATGCCCCTTCTTTGGGGCCAACTCTGGTCTTTCCACAGTTCCAGGTTTTTTTGTTTTGTTTTGTTTTGTTTTTGTCTCACTTGTATGTGTTTAAAAAAGAGAATAGTGAAGGAAAGGAAAGAAAGAAAAGAAGGAAAAGGAAATAAAAACGTGAAAAGAGAATAAAGAAAAGTAGAATGAAAAAGAGAAAAAAGACAGGAAGGAGTGGTAAGCTTGGGAAGAAAGGAAGAAGGAGTAAAACAAGAAAGAAGTATTGAGAAGCCAAAAGGAGTTGAGGGGTAAAAGAGATCAAAATAGTGAAAAAGAGAAAAAGAGAAAAAAATACACACAAAAAAATTAAAAAACCGAATAACACCAAAACCGCTAATTCTTGCTGTTATCAATCTTGCCAAGCTGATTTTTCTGTTCTTGAAGACTGTAGTGGCCGAGGGGTGACCGTATTGTTTTTTATTTTTTTATTTTTCCCTTGTTCAGCATTCAGTTTTCTCTGGCCTACTGTCCTCAGAGGTGTCCCTAGATTCTCTGCCCAGGGACCCAGGCGCGAACTGTGGTCGCGCGCCCACAAGTCCCAATGTTCCCTGAGTCTTCCTTGCACAGGTTCCAACTGTCCCACGAACACGGTTCAACCCGTATGGTGCCCAGCGACTGCGCACCCTGTAGCGCCGGGTCTCCCTGGGTGCGCTGATGCACCGATCCCCTAGCAGCTGTTTACAATGTCGCGCGGGCGCAGACAAAGGCGCGCACTCCAGCTCCCGTGTTCGATCCTCCTGGGGCTATGAGATCTTAACTCCTGTCTGTGAGAATTCAAGCGACCAGATTTATGCTGGTGTGGCGATTCTCTGCTTGGCTGTCCAGGGAGCGGATGCACCAGCTCCCTCCCCTGAGTCTTACGGCCAGCCCTGGCCTGGTTTCTCAGCCCCGACCCCGGTCTCAGAGCTGCCGGGTCCCTGGTTGGCTGATCAGGGAGCGGCTGGTTTTACAATGTCGTGTGGGCGCAGACAAAGGCGCGCGCTCCAGCTCCTGCATTCGATCCTCCCGGGGCTATGAGATCTTAACTCCTGTCTGTGAGATTTCAAGTGACCAGGTTTATGCTGGCGTGGCGGGTCCCTGCTTGGCTGTCCAGGGAGCGGATGCTCCAGCTCCCTCCCCTGCGTCTTACGGCCAGCCCTGGCCCGGTTTCTCAGCCTCCGCCCTGGTCTCCGCACCGCCGGAGTACTCTCCTTACCGTCCGGTTTTTCAATGTCCACTGCAATTTTCGATAATCTGTTTTCAAATATGCTGTGTTTCTGGTGTCTGTTTGCTGTGCTGCATTGAAAAATGTCCCGGTTTAAGACCTATGTGTGGGAGGCAAAGAGATGTATGTCCTCTTACCATGCCGCCGTCTTCTCTCTCCCCATCATTACTTTTTCAAACAGATTTTCTATCCCTTGCTCCTCTTCTTCTCCTTATGGTATTCCTAGTATACAGATATAATTCTGTTTCTTGTTTTCTGAATTTCCCTTAATCCCTCTTTATTCTTCTTCAGTCTTTTTTCTTTTTCTTGCTCTTTTTGTGAGTTTTTTCTGCTTTGTCTTCCAGCCCACTGATTCAGTCCTCTGCTTCATTGAGCCTGCCTTTCATTATTTCTACTGTGTTCTTTCATTAAGTAATTGTATTCTTCATTTCTCGTTGGCCTTTGTTGATTGTTTATATGTCTTTTTGTATGTTGTTATAGGTTGCAGTAAGTTCCTTGTAATTTCCCTATAGTTTTTGGCAGTTCACCCTGAGTTCATTGAGCTTCCTTATAACCTTTGTCTTGAACTCCATATCTGATAGTTGACTTGCCTCTATTTCATTTAGCATTATTTATGAGGGTTCCTCCTTTCCTTTAGATTGGCAGTTATTTCTTTGTTTTCCTATTGTTTGTGGGACTCTTCTTGTTTGCTTGTTTTTCTTCAATTGATCTGTTTTGACTTTCTGACTTTGTGGTTTGAACTTCTGTGGTGGGATGCCTGTGAGACTCAGTGATGCAGTCTCCTTATCACCTGAACTTGATATTCTTGGTATGTCCCTTATGCCTTTTATGCTGCTTTTCTGGATGTAATTAGGGTTTTTACTGTTGTTGGGTCATCCTTTCATAGGTCCTACCCTGCCACTAGTTGACTGAGGGTGAATTTACCCACCACGTCTTCTGTGCTGTTGTGCAGGCACTGTCTGAACAAAACTACAGAGCCCAAGGAACAAACCCACACCCACAAGTATAACTCCCCCTTCACAGTCCCACTATCAATAGCAAATGGACCAGTATTAAGGATGTAATGAAATTAAGTCTATTATAAGAAAGGAGAGTGTTTATGAGATGAGCTACCAAAAGAGAAATGATTTTGAGAGGGTAGAGTTGCACTAATAAGATTTGGAAGTTGGAGCATTGGAAGGAGGGAAGGTACAGCTTATCTCATGAATAAAGAAAAGGAATTAAGAGTGTGGAATGGAGTATGAGAAGGAAAGTGTATAATATTAAGTTTAAACAGAAATTAAAATGATATAAAATTAAATAAAGCGAGAGAGAAAAAAAGTAAGGAAAATATTAAATAATTAATAAAAATATAGGAGCCAAATTGGAGAGAAAGATCCACTGGAGTACTAAAAACAACAAATGGGCTAAAATTAATATAAGTTGTATGGGAATAAAAGGGCCAAAGGAAACAAAGAAAAATCTAAGAGATGTTTAGAGGAATGGGAAGTGATTTTGTAATAATAGAAGGGGAGGGAATAGTAAAACTGAGGAATGAAAACTAGAGTAAGTGTGGAAAAAATTAAAATTTGGGATGTAAAGGATAAGGAAAAAAGGAGAAAAAAGAAAAATAAAAGGGCAGGATGAAAGAGAGATAGAAGAAGACAAAAAGAAAAAAGAAAAACAAGGCTAAGATGGTAGAATTAAAGTTTGAGTCAAAAAATAAGAGTAGGAGATGGGTCCAGTAAAATTTGTTATTTGAAATACAGAATTATTAAAGCTCCAGAGATAACCTTGAAAAAAACAATGCAACAATAACTACCTTACCCACAACCAACGGGCAAATTTTGTTACAGGAGTAGAGAGAATGTGGGTATTTTAAGAGCTAGGCAAAATGATGTGAAATGACCCATGACAAGAGAATTCATTTTGAGTGTCTGAACAGGGGAGATACAGTAAGAGTGTGGAATGGAAACAAGTTGTAGCTAGAGAGAAATGAAAATTTCACCAAATTTGAAATTGAAATATTGCAAGGAAAGAAGGAGGTTAAGCGGGCTAAGAGAAGGGAGGGGCATTCAATATATGTGAATTGAAATACACTATAGTATAAAATCTTGTGACTGATATACAAACTTGTTGGATAAGAAATGAATGTTATAAAGCTACGCAGGAAGGAAAATATCTCAAGTCATGAAGAAGACCACAGTGGCTTTTGTCCCAGTAGCTTCTTGTGTTTACCACTGTTTTTTTTTTTTTTTCTTTCTAGATCCGCTTCTGGTGATGTCCAATGTTGATCCCATCTGACCTTAGGCAATCTGTTCAAGACTTCCAGGGATCTGCTGTCACTGGCTGTCTCCTTCAATTGTTAATATAGTCACTCTGCACTCAGCAGTCAGGTTTAAGCACTATAGGGTGGGGGCAAATCCCTCCTGGGGTGGGGATGTTTGTTTCCCCTCAGGCTGCTGCTGCTCAGAAGGGAGTGGTTTGCCTAAGCACAAAGCCTGCTGCCATCTGTGGGATGACTCAGCACAGGGATTACAGTGGCTACTCTCTCAGTTCTCTCCCCAAGACTTCCATTCCCCTTCTTATGTGGGTGCCTCCAGACCACTCTTCCCCCACCTTTGCCAGAGCCCCAGGTAAGTGGCTGCAAATGAAATTTTTGTTGGTCTTTTAAACAGCCCTTGCATCTTCAACTGTCTGTCTCTGGCATAGAGCAACTCTGTTTCTTTTTTTTTTTTTTTTGCCATGGTTGTTTTTTGTGTAGTCTTTGGGCTCTGGTGTCCTAGGCTGGGAATCCTAGCTTAGGATTTAGACCCCAATCTTCTCTCCAGGATCCAACCAACTGCTTAATTATCACACCGGTGCTGCTGCTGGGTGGGTGCCCAGCCAGCCCTCTAAAGTCTCTACAGCTTTCCTTACCAAATCTGTTGTGCCAAAGTTGGTAGTGTATGTTAGAAGTTATATGCTTCTCTCTGGCTATTGCTCAATTGTTTGTTCTGGGTGTTTTTTCCACAATTTAGTTGTAATTCCAGATTGGTCCTGGGAGGAAGTCAGTGTGACTTCCATTCACTCTTCTGCCATCTTCCTTCCTTCAACTAGGCCAGGCATTCTGCCAAGTGCATAGAAACATTGGGCAAAATCTCCACCTATTTTCTCCTCTCTGTCAGCCTCCTAATTTACTTTTACAGTGGAATATTAGTGGATGTGACATAACTAAAGTTTTATCTGTGTGTACACATTTGGGTTGGCCCTTTTACTCTAAGGATTCTTAACACTATTGTTATAGAACACAGAGGCCACAGGGGCCAAGGTTCTTTATGTCTGCCGCCTTATGGAAAGACATCTCTCACAACCAGAGATTTGAGAAAAGGAAAGGAAATATTTATTTATTGCTATACAGAGTTAAAGTAGCGACCTAATGTCTTCATTAAAATATCAAAGTCCTTTAGGATACCCACAGATGCCCACAGTGCTTCCTTTTCACCCTGTCCCTAATTCTGGATACCATAATTCAGGAAAAGAAGCAAATGTCTGGGATCCAGGCTTCTGACACCATCAGCTGTGTTGTCGTCCAGGCAGGATCTCTAATTAATCCAAAGCCATGTGGCACCTTCTCATGGCCTACTGGCAAGAGTTATTTCACCTTCTTCCAGGCAAAGTCTCTCCTGCTTCCCAAGCCATGCAGCCAAAGGGAGCACCTCAAAGCCACGTGGTCCTATTCTACTGAAGTTGCGGGGAAGGGGTCTCCACTCTGCCAAAGCTCGTGGCTCTCTCTCCAATGGCTGCCACTCCTGGGTTTAAATACCTGTGCCAATCTTCCTCTGCATCCCCATTTCCAACTCCTACAATCAGCTACACTTGTCAGCACTCCTGTATCCTTCCAGCTTTACTGGGCTGCCATAGTGAGTCTGGGCAGGTGTGGCCCCATGGCATGGAGCCAATTATCTCCAAGCTCTCACACAGGCACTGCAAACAGGGGGAGTTGCCTTCCAGTTCCATCTTGGGTTGAAGTCATTCCCTTCTCCCTGGCTCAAAGCATGGTCACAGCTTTGAAACCAGTTAAAGGTTATAGATATGTTAAATGACGGTTCTGGAGGTTATCTGCAAAACTGTTGCTACGCAAAACAGCTCTCAATGGCCCTGCTCCATTTGTCCCTTCCCCCAACTCACATCTGAGGGGGGAAGGAGTGAGGACATCTTATATGTCTTTCTAATATTTCCTGGACACCTTAAGTTCTGGGCCCCATTCCAAATCCCTTTTTGGGGCCCCCCTCTTGGCTGCACCGTGTTGCACTATGCCCAAGCAAACTGCAACACCAATGAGAATATGTAGAGATGCCGAATGGAGGCCACCTGAAGCTGGGAGCAAATCCCAGTTGATCCACATGAGTAATAACAGTAAAACTAGTCATGACAAGCCATTGAGTTAGAAAGCTATTTGCATGTTAGGGCAACATTATTGAGAGATAGCTGACAAGTCCACAGGGCAGGCACACATGGTTATTTCTCAAGACTATGTGTTCATGATTAAGATGGATAATGTCCTCCATGATTTTTAAGGACATTTATTTGATACATTTTATATTAATATGCTCTCTCTGATTCATAGCCTTTGGGATACCTTGGAATGCCTCCTCCAGAGGAGCTGCACTTTCTCAGAGCTGCTTCCCTTGGCTGAACTTGTCTCCTGGAGCTGCAAAGGAGGCATTGCCTGGAGACAGACAATAGGCAGCTCCTTGTAGTAATCATGGCCTCCCAAGCTTGACTCTGTCCTAGTGGTATCCTCTTGACACTGATAAAAACATGGCTGTATGTAAATTGCTCCAGACAAAAAGTTCAAACTGATTAATGGTGATCTACTTAAAGAAGGTGTCAAAAAGTGCATTTAGAAAGTTCTTTAGAGTCTTTTTCCACTACAGGGTCTTCCTCTAAGTTGCCGATACATGCTAGGACATCTGTGCCTGATATGCCTGATATTTTTTTCTCAGGGAACATACTTTTCCCTATTCATTCTCTCTTCTTCTCTTTGTGTCTATTTTATATATTAAGTATAAAACATGTTTTGAATTCTGACTCTTTATGTACTAAAAGCTTAATATCAAAAATGACTGGACAGTTACA
Source organism: Anoura caudifer (assembly GCA_004027475.1). Classification (NCBI taxonomy): domain Eukaryota; kingdom Metazoa; phylum Chordata; class Mammalia; order Chiroptera; family Phyllostomidae; genus Anoura; species Anoura caudifer. Next base: position 45,349 of record PVKU01010457.1, on the reverse strand, counting down.
AAATTTACAAAAGGTACAGATGTTAGCTCCAACTACTTCTTTCTAAGTCTCATGTACTTGATGTGTAGGATAGCCTTAGATGTTTAACTTGTTTTCCAGGAACAGTAATTCCAACATATACTTATCTGAATGCTTTTAAAATATTTTCTGAAGTTCTTGCCATGAGGTTTCTTATCATTGCTTTCTATGGTGAATCCTTCAAATAAACACCATTGTCTTGCAAAGGTGCTACATATTGTTTTATTGAACAATCAACAGTAAACATTTATCTGGCCATCTCTTTTATATATTTGGATTCCAACATTTATAATAATATACGTAAATAAATGAAGAATAGAAATTTAATCCATGAAAAATGTAATGAAAATTGTTATACTATAGAACAAGATAAAATTTTAACAGCCTTACTGTAGTTACCAATAACTGTCTTTGAAAATTTGCATGTTCTGTCTCTCTGAATTCTGAGCAAAATACAATCTCATGCCCAATTTGGAAAGGGTTTTTAGGGGCCATTTCTGACTCTGAATTCTTCATTGTCAGTAACACTTCACATGAACTCCGTGTAACTTCATTTCTCCATCCACTCTTCTAGCCCTAGTGATAGTAGCATCTTTACATAATTACTGATTTCTGGATTTCAGTATCAACCTTTTGATATTTTGTGCCCAAGTCCTTGTATTACATGTGTCTTTCTCAAATATTTGGAGGGGAGTCTTGACATTGACTGATGCAACCTATATTTGCCAATATCCAATTAGCTTAGCTATCTTCAGGAGTTTAGGTTGTGATAACCAATTTTTTCTGGAGAAAATTTTGTTTATTTTTCAAGATTCAGTGCAGTATCACCCCTTCACATATTGACAGACCAATATTTTACATTTATTTTATCTAATATATTCCTTATATTCAACAAGAAAAGACAAAGGCATAGAGGAATGAACATGTACACATCACCTTTCACTATAATCATATATTAATATGAAATATATTATAACACTCAAAATATTTAATCCATGACAACATTGGCATGAGCACACACATGGATACACATACATATAATAGTTTTTAAACCACGGGTAAGATAATTAATTGCCTGGAGAAACCAAACTCTAAACAGCAGAGACAAAGACAGCAAATTTGGAATACCACTGGTGGGACATGAAGTAAAGAGGTTCAATATAAGATTGTAGGTTCCTGGAAAATCTATTGGTTTAAGTAAGGGTGTTCAAATCAGTTACAGCAGTCTGAACCAGTATCTCTTGTGATACATAAAACTTATATCTAAAGAGAATATATCCATGCATAGGATTTGATTTTCTCCAAAAATTTCCTAGGGAAAAACACTATAAAAATTAAAGTAAGGTAAAATTAAAAATATGTAAAGCACTTATATATTTATTAAATACTATTTATTACAAATTTAATATTTATTAAAGTAACTTTAATAAATATTTCAGAGAGGGTAGAGAAAACATGACATCAAAAAAGAAAACCAAAGATACCAAAAATGGGCTTTGTATAAAAGCCCAAAATAATTCGTAAATTAAAAATATGAAATTGATATTTTTAAAGGCTTCAAGACACATTAAGTAACAGAATTAACATTGCTGAACAAATGTGCTAAAAGCTCGATCAGATGGCTTCTCTTTTTCTAGAAAATAGTGTATGGAAATCAAGTGCAATTATGAAGAGTAGAAGCACATATCCCAAAAGTTTTAAAACTCATCAAATAGTAAATTTAGCCAATTGAAGAGAAAAAAGATAGTAAATTATGGAAGGGAATCAAATAAATAATGACAAAACAATCTCTGAGCAGAATAATGACACTAATAAAATTAAAGATAGACTCAATGAATACTTACCAACTATAGGCCATATGTAACACAATTTTAGAACTGAAAGATCAATTAAAAGTATTTGAAAGTTGTAGAAGAAAAGAATTAATGTTATTAAAATATCTAGAATAAAAATAGTGACTCATTTTTTTTAAGTTTTATTGTATTTTTCAGTTACCATTTAGTTCCCTTATACTGCCTCCCCGCAATCACTGTTTAGTCCCCTTATACCCTGTCCTCCCAGCAATCACCACAGTGTTGTCCATGTCCATGAGTCATTTTTCCTTTTTTCTCAGTCCCTCCATATCCTAAATTCCCCAACCCACTAGCTGTCATCCTGGTCTCTGTCTCTGAGTCTATCTATATTTTGCTTGTTAGATCAGTTTGTTCATTAGATGCCAAATATGAGTGAAATCATATGGAATTTGTCATTCTCTAACTGGCTTACTTCACTTAGCATAATGTTCTTCAGTTCCATCCGTACTGTAGCAAAGGGTAAATATTCCTTTTTTTTTTTACAGCTAAGTAGTAGTCCATTGTGTAAATGTTCCATAATTGTTGTATCCACTCATCTACTGATGGACACTTAGGCTGCTTCCATATCTCAGAGAGTGTAAATAATGCTGCAATGATGATAGGAGTGCTTATGTTTTCTTTGAATTAGTGTTCTGGGTGCCTTGGAATCTATTCCCAGAAGTGGCATCACTGAGTCAAAAGGCAGATTCATTTTTAACATTTTGAGGTATCCTCATACTGTTTTCCACAGTGGCTGCAACACTGTGCATTCCCACCAACAGTGAAAAAGTGTTCCCTTTTCTTCACATCCTTCCCAGCTCTTGTGGTTTATTGATTTATTGTTGACACCCATACTGACAGATGTGAGATTCTGTAGTTTTAATGTACAACTCTTTGATGATCAGTGATGTTGTGGATCTTTTCATAAGTCTATTGGCCATCTTTGGAGAAGTGTTTATTCAGGTCCTTTGCCCATTTTTTAATTGGATTGTTTGATTTTTTTGGTGTTGAATTTTGTAAATACTCAGAAATTTTGGATGTTAACCCCTTATCAGATATATCAGTGAATATGTTCTTCCATTCTGCAGGTTGAGTTTTAATTTTGTTACTGTTTTTCCATTGCTGCACAAATACTTTTTAGTTTGATGTAGCCCCATTTGTTTATTTTTCTTTTGTTTCCCATGCCTGGGGAGGTTTATTTGATAAAATCTTGCTATGAGCAATGTCTGACATTATGCTGCCTATATTTTCTTCCATGATTTCTATAGTTTTAGGTCAAACATTTAAGTCTTTGATCCATTTTGAATTTATTCTTGTGTGTGGTGTAAGATGGTGGTCTGCTCTCCTTTTTTTTTGCATGTATCTGTTCAATTTTTGCAACACCGCTTATTGAACAAACTACTTTTAGCTCACTGTAAGTGCTTGCTTCCTCTATCAAATATTATTGACTATAAAGTTGTGGGTTTATTTTTGAACTCTCTATTCTGTTCCTTTCATGTATGTGTCTGTTTGTATGCCAGTATCATGCTGTTTTGATTAATACGGGCTTACAGTGTTGTTTTTTTTTTTTTAAATTTAATCTGTATTGTATTTTTCCATCACCATTTAGTCCTCTTAGGCCCCCTCCATCCAGAAATCACAACACTGTTGTCCATGTCCATGAGTTTATTTCCATTTTTGCTTAATCCCTCCACCCCCTGACCTGCCTCTGCCACCTGTCATCTGAGTCTGTCCCCATTTTCCTTGCTTATAGTATAGTTTCATACCAAACAACATGATTTCTCCAACTTTGTTGTTCTTTCTAGGGATTGCTCTTGTTACGTGGTGTCCCTTGTGGTTCAATATAAATTTTTGAAGTATGTGTTCTAGTTCTGTGAAATATGTCATTGGGAGCTTGATAGGAATTGCCTTGAATATATAGATTGTTTTGGGGATTATGGGCATTTTAATGATGTTACTTACTCCTGTCCATGAATATGTTATGTGTTTCCACTTATTTGTGTCCTCTTTACTTTCTTTTTTCAGTGTCTACAATTTTCCAAGTACAGGTCTTTTTCATCCTTGGTTAGGTTTATTTCTACATATTTTATTTTTGATGTAATTGTAAATGCGATTGTGTTCTTGATTTCCCTTTCTGTTAGTTCATTATTGGCATATAAAATGCAACAGATTTTGGGATATGAATTTTGTATCCTGTTACTTAGCTAAATTCATATATCAGGCCTAGTGGTTTCTTGGTGGATTCTTTGGGGTTTTCTATGTACAATATCACATCATCTGCAAGTAATGTCAGTTTTATTTTTCCCTTCCAATTTGGATGCCTTTAATTTCTTATTTTTGCCTGATTGCTGTGGCTAGGACTTTAGTACTATGCTGAATAACAGAGGTGAAATCAGACATCCCTGGCTTGTTCCTGATTATAAGGGAATGCTTCAAGTTTTTGCTTGTTGAGTATGATGTTGGCAATGGGTTAGCCATACATGGCTGTTGTTATGTTTAAGTATGTTCCCATTACTCCCACTTTGCTGAAAGTTTTTATCATAAATGGGTGTTGTACTTTATCCAATGTGTTTTCAGCATGTATTGAAATGAGCATGTGGCTTTTATCCTTCATTTTGCTTATGTGGCGAATCACATTTTTTGATTTGTGAATGTTGTACCAACCTTGCATTCCCAGAATAAATCCCACCTTATTATGCTGCATGATTCTTATTGATGTACTGCTGTATTTTGTTTGGTTATATTTTGTTAAGGATTTTAGCATCTATGTTCATCATGGATATTGGCTTATAATTTTCTTTCTTTATAGTGTCTTTATCTGGTTTTTGAATAAGGGTAATATTGACCTCATATAATGAGCTTGGGAACCTCTCTCCTCTTAAATGTTTTGTAGTAGTTTGAGAAGGCGAGGTGATAGTTCTTGAAATGTTTGGTAAAATGCCCCTGTGAAGCCATCTGGTCCAGAGCCTTTGTTTGTTGGGAATTTTTTGATTATTGCTTCAATGTCACTAAGGTGTAATCTGTCTAAGGAGATTCTCTGATTCTATCTGATTTAGGTTTGGAAGATTGTGTGTTTGTAGGGATTTATCCTTTTTGTCCAGGTTGTCTGGTTTGTTGGCATACAGATGTTCATAATATTTTATTACAGTGTTTTGTATTTCTTTGCTCTCAGTTGTTATTTCTCCTCTTTAATTTCTGATTTTATTTGCTTGGGTCCTTTCTCTTTTTTCTTTATGAATTTTGTTAAAGTTTTGTCAATCTTGTTCATCTTTACAAAGAACCAGCTCTTGGAATCATTGATCCTTTTTGTATGATTTTGTTAGACTCTATCTTGTTCATTTCTGATGAAGTCCTTATTATTTTCTTCCTTCTCCTCACTTGTTCTTTGATAATTTTTCAGTTCCTTTAAGTGTGAAGTTAGATTGTTTATTTGAGCTTTTTCTTTTCTTTCTTTCTTTTTTTCTGTTAGGCTTGTAGTGGTATGAATTTCCCACTTAGGATTTCTTTCTCTGTATCCCATGGATTTTAGGTTGTTTTGTTCTCATTTTCATTTGTTTCAAGGTATATTTTGGTTTCTTCCTTGATCTGGTTGTTGACCCAGTCATTTTAATAACATGTTATTTACATTCCATATGTTTGTTTTTCAGTGTTTTTCTTGTGATTGAGTCCTAGTTTTATAGCATTGTGGTCAGAGAAGATGGTTGGTATGATTTCAATCTTCTTAAATTTATTGAGACTTGTTTTGTGTCCTATCATGTGGCCTATCTTAGAGAATATATGTTGTGTTGCTTTGGGGTGAAATTCTCTGAAGATATGAATTAAATCCATGTGATCTAGTGTGTCATTTAAGGCTACTATCTCCTTGTTGATTTTCTGTCTCGAAGATCTATCCAGTGAAGTCAATGGAGTGTTAAATTTCCTAACTATGACTGTATTTCTGTCATTCTCTCCCCTTATGTTCATCAAGATTTGCTTTACATATTTAGGTGTTCTATGTTGGGCATGTAAATATTTACTAGGGTTGTATCCTTTCATTGTAATTTTACCTTTATCATTATGCAGTGCCCTTTTTTGGTGACTAACTTTTAATTAATAAAACTAAATGCTAAGAAGTGTATGAATATTATAATTATAAACAATACAAAAGACTAAAAATATTCTTAGGCATACCCAAATTCAGAAATATTTTCTCTATAGCTGATCTTTCTAAAAATATTTAAATTAATACCATATATAGTGAAAGTTGTAGAATAAAACATGTGAAAAACAATATCACTAAATAGTAGTGATAAATCAAAATAAATCTCTGTATATAATATAAAAGAAAAAAATAATAGCTACTTAGAATTAAAAATCAAGATAACCTCTATATTGAAGGTGGGATAAAAGGGTAGTGAGATGCATTTTGAGGGGTTCTTTTATTGTGAATAGTGTTTAGTTATTGCTTGGCTTAAAGGGAGAAAAAGGTTTGTGTAAAAATATCTTAACAAATTAGTGGATAAGTAAACTGATATAGCTAGATAAAGAAAACGATTCAGTGTTGAAAAGAAGTGAGCTATTAAGTCATGAAAAACCACTGAGAAACTTTCAATGCATATTAATAAGCAGAAAAATAATGTTAGTAGGCTACATACTGTATGATTCCAAATGTATGACATTCTGGAAAAGGCAAAACTGTGAAAAATTTTGAAAATGTAGTACATGATGGAAATTGTTGGTGGTTAAACATCAATGTGCAGTGCTCAGAGGATTTTTAGGTATGTGAAGTCATGATATTATAATGATGGATACATGTCATACCTTTGTCTAATCCCATAAAATGCCCGATACCTAGAGTAACATTTAGGGAAAGTATTGACTTGGGACAATTATGATGTTTCCATGTAGGTTTAATCTTGGTGAAAAGAAATGTATCATTTTAGTGAGCCATGTTGATAATAGGAAAGGCTATGCATATGATGGGGTTGGATATCTCTTTATCTTCCTGTCAATTTTATTGTAAACCTAAAACTGCAGTAAAAGTCTTTAAAAATAAAATAAAACAATTGCAAAAAAATTATAAAACAAAATCAGCATGGAGAAAAAGATAGCAAAAACAAAAATAAATGGAACATGGATATTAAAGCCTATTTTATATGTATTATAAAATAAGGTGTCTAAATAAATCTAAACATGGCATAATTAACAAAGACAACTAGATAAAAAATCCCTTGTCCCTTATTCTGTAATACAGAAACTGTCAAAGTTTGCAATAAAATACAGAATCGGAAATATTTTGTTTATACGACACATCCAAAAAATATGGCTCAACAGGTTTGAAATTGTATGAATAGTGCACAGGATAAAATTTGTAATTTTAAATACCATTTACAATTAGAAAATAAGAATGGAAAAACTTTTTAAATTTTAGAATTATATGACCTCAGCAGTTCCTCAAGCACCTAGATAAATACTGCTGTCTACAATGTCTCAAGTATATCCTGAATCTGTAGATTGTTTTGAGTTGTGTGGGCATTTTAACAACATTTAATCTTCTTATCTATGAACATGAATATGTTCCCATTTATTTGTACTTTTTAATTGTTTTAGCAATATTTTGTAGTTTCCAGTGCAAAATTATTTTATATCCTTGCCTGTGTTTACTTCTTAGTATTTTATTTTTTTCACTGATTTTGTAACATTTAAAAAAATCCTCACCCAAGGATATATTTATTGATTTTTGGAGATAGAATGTAAATGGAGAGAGAGACAAAGAAATATCAATGTGAGAAACATTAATGGTTGCCTCCCATATGTGCCCTAAATGGGATCAAACCTGCAACATAGGTGTGTATCTTGAGAGGGGATTGAACCCATGACCTATTGGTGTAGGGAATGACACTCCAACCACTGAGCAACCTAGCCAGGGCTTCATAATTTCTTATTATGTTATTGAAAAATATATTTGTTTGTTTATTTATTCATATATATATTTATTTTTTAGAGAGACAGGAAAGGAGGAAGAGAGGGAGAGAAGCATTGATATAGAGAAAAACATCTATTGGTTGTCTTTCTTATGTTCCCATACTTGGGACCTAAACTGCAGCCCCAGCGCGTGGTCTGACCAGAGATGGAATCAGCTATCTTTCAATTTGTGAGATGATGCTCATCCAACTGAGTCACACTAAGTGGGGAGATTATTGAATATTTTTAATATATTTAAGTTGCTTTAAGATATTTTTTATCATCATCAGTTATAAAGTATAATTATTTTACATTTTACCGTTTCAAAAAGCCATTTTAACATTTTGTGTCTCCCTTAGATTCACAACATTTTTTGTTTCCCTGTGAGCTCCCTTTGATGAGGTTCACACAGGTGCCTGTTTCAAGTAATACATACTTGGAGCACATTTGCATGTTCCCAAAGTGTGTTATCTTTCTGGCTTTATAATTACAGATTTCATCTAATTTTGGAACAAATGATTGACATTTAAAAGCAATAGTGAGCCGAGAAATGCAGAAACAATTTCTTTTGATGTCTTTATACCATGCGGTAGTGAAAATTTAAACCTGTAATTGTGGGATATGCAGATCTGGACTTACATTTTGTGTGTGATACATTTTCCAGCCATTTTCCCTGGAAGTTGGAGCATTCCTAGGACATCTTAGGGCTGCTGGGTAGTTTGTTTTTTCCCCCAGAAGTATTTTCACATCACTCCTACATTTTTTAAAAAAGCAACTCAATTCTAGATCTTCAAAGGTATGGAAAATATAGTCATTTATCCCCACTGTGAATTGGTTTTTAAGTTCAGTTCTCCTTAGTTTAATCTCCCACTCATCATTCTAGTTTTTAATTTCTTCCTTCCTTCTCACTCTCCTCCCCTTCTTCCTTTCTCCCAGGGAAATTTCTTTTCTATTTACTCTCTGGTATTGGTATTGTTGTTACAGAATGAGTACTGTGCATCTGGTCAATTGATCACAAACAGAAAGTCCCACTCTTCAGTAATGGAAAGTTCGAATAAAGCATGGTCAATCACATGATTATAATTTTTAAAAGCATTTTTGGTACATTATCAGTGTGATAATGTTAATTTCATCTTTGTGCTAATTCATGGAGAAAATCCTACACTCAGGGTTTTGAATGAAACTTTATAAATAGTGTCATTGATACTTCCATCAAAGGACTAACTCCACCTTTGACTTAGGTTTGATTTGGATTATTATAAACATGAACATTATAATAGGAAATTAAGAAAGTCTCTAAGGAAAATAATTACTTCTACATATTAACCCAGGAGTGTTTGAACAATTAATTGGACTTATTCCTCAGTGAGAATGTTTTAAGACATTTTTGAAACATGAGAAAATGCATGGTTTAGTCTCAAGATACCTATATTACTAAAAAAGTCATTGTTTCTTTCATAGATATATTAAAATTTTCAATAAGAATTATTGCCTATCAAAAATTTTTGAAAATGGGCCTGGCTGGCATGACTCAGTGGATTGAGTGCTGACCCGAGAAGCAAAAGGTGTCTGGTTCAATTCCCAGTCAGGGTACATGCCTGGGTTATGAGCCAGGTGCCCTGTAGGGGGTGCATGAGAGACAACCACACATTGATGTTTCTCTCCCTGTCTTTTTCCTTTCCCTTCCCCTCTAAGAATAAATAAATACAACCTTTAAAAAAATGAAAATTGCTTTCCTGTCTTATAGCACTTTGAGTTTCAGAGGTATGTCAAAGTAGATATATTTTTAGTTTTTGAAAAGACATTGGGGTCTTTAAGAGAAATGTTTTTACAGATGTTTTTCTTTATTAGCATATAGAGACAGAGTTGATTTTTACTTTTGATTTTTATCTTGCTATTTGTCTGCATATCTCTATTAGATCTAACAGGGTTTTTGTGGGGGGCAGACTTTACGGATTTCTACATTATAATATGTAAATTCAGATTACTTTAATTCTTCCTTTCTAATTTCAGTGATTTTTATTTATTTTTCTTACCTAATCTCTGACTAGAAATTCATACTGTGTTGGGTAGAAGTGCTAAAACCAGGTATCCTTGTTTGGTTCCTGATTTTAGAGAAAAAGATTTCAGTCTTTTGCCTTTCAATGTTATGTTCACTGTGGGTTTTTTATATACAGCTTATATTATGTTAAAGTAGTCCCTACTATTTCTAGTTCTTTTTTCAGTGTTTTTATAATGCAATGATGTTGACATTTGTCAAGTGGTTTTGTACATCAATTGAGATGACACGTGATTTTTTTGTCTCCATTCTGTTAATGTGTGTATTGCATGGACTGATTTTCAGCCATCCTTGCTTCTTGGAATAAATCTCACTTGGTCATGTCTCATGATCCTTTCAATGTGCTCTTGATTTTGGTTTGGAAACAACTGGTTTGGAATTTTTCCATCAGTATTCATTGGCGTTATTGGTCAATATATTACTATTCATTTGATATCTTTGCCTGGCTTTACTGTTAGGGTTCTACTGACTTCATAGACTGAGTTCTGAAGTGTTCTCTATTCTTCAGTTTTTAAAAAATATTTTGAAAATGACTGTTCTTTCTTAAGTGTTTGGTAGAATTTACAACTGAAGACATCCCTGAAGTTTTGGTGTATGCTATTATTGTTTCCATTGTATAAGAGTGTTTTCTAATATCCCTTTTGACTTCTTTTCCCAATGATTGTTTAAGAGCAAGTTGTTCAATTTCCACATATTTACAAAATATTTTTAGTTTTTGCCCTGGCTGTTAGCTTACTTGGTTGGAGTGTCTTTCCATATAGCAAGAAGTTTGTGAGTTTGATTCCTTATCAGAGCACATACCTAGGATGCAGGTTTGATTCCTGCCTGGTTTGAGTACAGGAAACAACCAATACGTGTCTCTCTCTCTTCTCCCTCCCTTTCTCACTGTCTAAAATAATAAACATAGCCCCAATTGGTGTGGCTTAGTTGGTTGGATGCTGTACCACAAGGCAAAATGTCACCACTTTGATTCTATCAGGGCACATGCCTGGGTTGCTGGTATGATCCCTGGTTGGGGTGCCTAGAGAAGGCAACTGATTGATATTTCTCTCTCACATCGATGTTTCTCACCCTCTTTTTCTCCCTCCCTTCCCCTCTATAAAAATAAATAAAGTCTTTTAAAAAATTTAAAAATTAATAAACATACCTAAGGGTAAGGATTTTTTTTTTCAGTTTTCTTTCTGCTGTTGATTTCTAGTTTCATTACATTATGATTGGAAAAAGTTACTTTGCATGATCTCAATATTTTTTAAATTTTACTGAATTTGTTGGGGTGACAGTTGTTAATAAAATTTTGTAGGTTTCAGATGTACAATTTTATAATACATCATCTGAATATTGTATTGTATGTTCACTACCCAAAGTCGTGTTCTGTCACCACTTATCCCCTTTTTACTCTCTTCTACATATCCCCACCCCGTTTCCATCTAATAATAACTGTTGTCTGAGTTCATGAGTGGTTTCTTTTTGCTTAATTCCTTCAGCTTTCACCCATTCCCAAAACCCTGCTCTGTCAACTGTCATTCTGTTGTCTGTGTCTATGAATCTGACTCTACTTTGTTTATGTGCACTTTGTTCTTTCAATTCCATATATAAGTGAAATCGTATGGTATTTGTCTTTTTCTAACTGGCTTATTTCACTTAGCATAATACTTTCCAGGGCACAGTTGCAATGAAAAAATAATGAGTAGTTTATTGGCTTAACATATGGTTTATTTTGAAGAATGTTCTATGTGCATTTAAGAAGTATGTATTCCCTGCTAATGTTGGGAGTAGTGTGCAGTATTAGGTCCAACTGTCTCTCTTACAGTTTTTTTTTTAGTGTTTTTTAAGAGCCTTTATTTTCTTTGATTTTTCTCTCTGGTTCCTGTATCCTTTATAGATAGCACAGTATTGAAGACTCCAACTATTATTGTAGAATTATATTCTCATTCAGTTTTTTCAAAGTTTGCCTCATATATTCTGAAGCTCTGATGTTTGGTGAATATATGTTTATAGTTATTATATATTCTATGTGTCTTGACAATTTTACCATTTTGTAATGTTTTTCTTTATCTCCATACACTTTTGACATAGTTCCTGTGGTAATTAGTTTGCTACCACGAAATTCTTTGGTTGTTAATTGCAGGTATTATTATTTCAGTCTTTTTATTTGCAACCCTCTGTGTATCCTAAAATCAAAAATAGTCAATTTTCAGATAGCATATAGAAGACTTTTAAAAAATGTTCTCTGAATCTATGTCTTTTAATCAGAAAGTGTAATATGTATATATTTAAATTAATTATTGATCTGGAAAGGCTTACTTTTATTATTTTATTTTTTCCTTTTTTTATTGTTATCCAAGTACATTTTACTATTTGATTCCTATGTCTTTTAGGTTTTTTTCTCTTATTTCCTCCATTTCTGCACTTTTTAGTTGTTTTTTGTAGCGACATGCTTAATTCTCTTGACTATTATTCGGTATGTATTTCTATAAATATTTTTATTGCAGTTACCATGAAGATTACACAAATTATCTAATTTAAATTAATAGCAATTTAACTATAACTGCATACAGGAATAAAACCTTACTAGTCAAGTTTACTTTATAGTTGTGACAAATAATACAAATTTATGCATTGTACATTGATTGGTACAGAATTTCACTTTTATATATGTGCCTGATAAATCCTGTAACACGTAAAAAGTACAACTACACATCAATGTTACAATGATATCATCTTTTATATTTGATATCTATTTACCTTTATCAGAGATCAGTATGTGACTATGAGTTACTTCTAGCATCCCTCATGCAACTCCCATTGGAAGTTCTGATAGAGTAGATAGAGTGTAATAAATTACCCTAGATATTTGTTTTGTAATGTGAGAATTTCTTTTTATTAAATTATATTTTATTGATTATGCACTTACAAATGTCCAGAATTTCCCCAATTTGCCAGCACACATCAAGCATTCCCACACTCTTTCTGGCAATCCCCACATGATTGTTCATGTCCATGGGTCAAACATATGAGGTCTTTGGCTACTCTATTTCCTATACTGCAATTTACATCCCCATGGCTATTTTCAAAAAGTATATTTTATTGATTATACTATTGCAGTTGTCCCATTTGTTTCTCTCCTCTGTTCCCCTCTGCCCTGCACTGCACCTCCCAACAGCATTCCCTCCCAACTTAGTTCATGTCCGTGGGTCATACATATAAGTTCTTTGGCTTCTCCTTTTCCTAAACTATTCTTAACCTCCCCCTATCCGTTTTGTACATACCATTTATGCTTCTTATTCCCTATACCTTTTCTCCCATTCTGCCCCTCCCCTTCTCTGCTGATAACACTCTATGTGATCTCTATTTCTGTGATTGTGTTCCTGTTCTCCTTGTTTGCTTAGTTTGGTTTTGTTTTTAGGGTTTTTTTGTTTTGTTTTGTTTTAGGTTCAGTTGTTGATATTAGTGAGTTTGTTGACATTTTATTGTTCATATTTTTGATCACCTTCTTTTTCTTAGGTAAGTCCCTTTAACATTTCATATATTAAGGGCTTAGTATGATGAACTCCTTTAACTGGACCTTATCTGGGAAGATCTTTACCTGCCCTTCCATTCTAGATTATAGTTTTGCTGGATAGAGTAATCTTGGATGTAGGTCCTTGCCTTCCATGATTCAGAACACTGGTTTCCAGCCCCTTCTAGCCTGTACAATTTCATTTGAGAAATCAGCTGATAGTCTTATGGGCACTCTTTTGTAGGTAACTGTCTCCTTTTGTCTTGCTGCTTTTAAGATTCTCTCTTTATCTTTAATCTTAGGCAATGTAATTACAACGTGCCTTAGTGTGTGCTTCCTTGGATCCAGCTTCTTTGGGACTCTCTGAGCTTCCTGCATGTCCTGGAAGTCTATTGCCAGATCGGGAAAGTTCATTGTTTTTTCAAATAAGCTTTAAATTTCTTGCTCTTCCCCTTCTCCATCTGGCAAGCCTATGATTCAAATGTTGGAACGTTTAACATTGTCCTGAAGGTTCCTGAGCCTCTCCTAATTTTTTTGAATTGTTGTTTCTTCCTTCTGTTCTGGTTGAATGTTTATTTTTTCCTTTGGCTCCAAATTGATGATATGAATCCTGGCTTCCTTCCCATCACTGTTTTTCCCTGTACATTTTTCTTTATTTCACTTTTCATAGCCTTCACTTCTTTCTCTAATTTTGCAACCATACTCAACTGATTCTGTGAACATATGATTACCAGTGTTTAATTCTGTATCTGGTAGGTTGGATATCTCTTCATTGCTTACTTCTACTTTAGGAGCTTTTATCTCTTCTTTCATTTGGTATATATATAATTTTTGATTTGGCAGGCCTGTTATAGTGTAAGTGGCAGAGCCTTAGGCTTTCATCAGGGTGGGAGCGCCCACATGGCTGCGTTGGGACATTGTATGTGGAGGAGGGGTCTGAGAGGGAACAATTCCACTTGCTTGGCTCTTGGCAAGATTTGAGTCACTTCCCTTGCTACCCACAAGCAAATTGGGCCCTTCTGGTGCTGATTCCTGGGTGGGTGGGTTTGAGTATGTTCTGGGACCCAGCGGGTCTCTCCAATGAACTCTCCTTTGAGGCTGGGAGTCATGTTACAGAAACCCCTATGTTTTTACAGCCAGAGGTTTTGAGGCCTTATTTCCCCATGCTGGAAACCTGGGTTGTGAATTCTGTCTTGCTCCCCAGTTGTTCCTTCTGATTTATCTGCAGGCAAATGAGGGACTGCTTGGTCTGCTAGCTGCTGCCTTGCCTCATGTCCTCTCTATCCCAGCTTCCCATCTTGCCCCTCCTACCAGTCTGAATTAATGTTTCTTCTTTAATGCCTTGATTGTTGGACTTCCATACAGTTTGATTTTTCAGCAATTCAGGTTATATTTTGTTTTTAATTTCTTGTTGTCCTTCTTTTGGTTGTACAAGGAGGCAAAGTTTATCTACTTATGCTTTCATCTTGGCTGGGAGACCCCATGGTTATTTTGGAACTACCTATTTTAACTTAATATCCTCACTTCTTCACTCATTCCATTACAACCCCCTACCATCTGGCAACCATCAAAATGCTCTCCATATCATTGATTTTGTCTCTGTTCTCCTCATTTGCTTATTTTGATTTTTAGATTCAATTGTTGATAGATAGGTATTCATTGCCTTTTTTATTCATATTTAATCTTCTTTTTTCTTGAATGTGTCCCTTTAACAGTTCATAAACAAGTGGTCCCATTTGTTTATTCTATAAACTCAAGATGGATAAAAGACTTAAATATAAGTTGTAACACTATAGAAGCCCAAGAGGAGAACACAGACAGAGAAATTTCAGATATTCCATGCAGCAATATTTTCACCAATACATCCCCTAGAACAAGAGATACAAAGGAAAGAATAAACAAATGGAACTTCATAAAAAAAATAAAGAAAGAAAGAAAAAACTTATTCACAGCTAAGGAAAACATCAGCAAAATGAAAAGGGAGCCAACTGTACAGGAAATATATATTTGCCAATGATACCTCAGACAAGGGTTTGATCTCCAAAATATATAAAAATATCACATGACTCCACTCCAGGAAGACAAGCAACTCAATTAAAAAATGGGCAAAGGACCTGAACAGACACTTCTCCAAAATGAACTTAACAGAGGGCCCAGACACATATGAAAGGATGCTCCATATCTCTGGCCATCAGAGAGATGCAAATTAAAAACACAATGAGATACCACTACATACCAGCCAGAATGGCCATCATAAGCAAATCAACAAATAATAAGTGCTGATGAGATCGTGGAGAACATGGAACCCTAGTACATTGCTCTTTGACTCTAAATGATTTTTTGCTGGGCAGAATAATCTTGGCTGTAGGTCCCTGCTTTTCGTGACTGAATATTTCTTGTCAATTCTTCTAACCTGCATAATTTCTTTTGATAAATCATCTGACAGTTTTATGGGAACTTGTAGGTAGCTATCTTATTTTCTATTGCTGCTTTTAAGATTCTCTATCTTTAACCTTTGGCATTTAATTATGATGTGCCTTTGAGAGGACACATCTTCTTTGCCTCCATCTTGTTTGGGACTCTGTGCTTCTTGGACTTCCGTGTCTGTTTCTTTCAACAAATTAGAAAAAATTTCTTTCACTATTTATTTGAAATTGACTTCCAATTTCTTGCTCTTTCTCTTCTCCTTCTGGCATCTCTATGATGTGAATATTAGAGTGCTTGAAGGTGTCCAAGAGGTTGCTTGCACTATCCTCATTTTTTTGGATTCTTTTTTCTTCTTGTTGTTCTGATTGGTTGTTTTTCACTTCTTTTTTTCCAAATCATTGATTTGATTCTTGGCTTCCTCCACTGTACTGTTGTTCCCTATAAAATATTCTTTATTTCAATTAGTGAATCATTTCCTTCTGACCGGATCTGTTCTATGCTGCTGAGGTCCTCACTAAGTTCTTGAGCATCCTTATAACCAGTGTTTTGAACTCTGCATCTGACAGATCGGTTCCCTCCATTTTGTTAAGTCCTTTTCTAGAGTTTTGATCTGTTCTTTCATTTGGGCCATGTTTGTCTCCTAATTTTGGCAAATTCCCTGTGTTTGTTTCTATGTATTTGGTTGAGCTGCTTTGACTTCGTGTCTTGGTAGCATTGTCTAATATAGTCAGTGTCTTGTAGGGTCCAGTGTCACAGCCTCCCTTTTTCTCTGAGCTGGATATTTAATGTGCACCCATCATGTGTGCTGAATATACCCTTCTCTTGTAGTCAAGTCTTGATTGTGTTGACAAGTCAATGAGAAGGATTGACCCAGACCAATCAGTTGTAAGGACTGGCTGGAACTAATGACCACCCACCTCTACCCTATGTGGAGGATCAGCATGCAGAGGCAGGGCAGTAGTGCTCCTTCACAGTCGGTAGATGTCAACTGGGTGTGCAGGCTCTGGAGTCTTCGAGGTGGTAGAGACCAAGTTCAGCCCCCGCCTGTCTTCTGCCAAGGACCACGTGGAAGAGTACTAAAGCAAACTGAGATGACTGCTACTTGTGCTGAGCTTGGGGATTCCCAGGCTAAACCAAGCTGTGAATGTAGCTGGTTAATGGTAGTGATGAGCTTGGGTCCACTTAGCAAGAGGTACAGGGACTGAGGGCTCACAGAGGCTGACTGTTGCTTGTTCAGTGGGATTTAGGAAGTTGTGAAACATGAGCCTAGACCAACATTTGATTTGGAAAAGTCACTGTTATCACTTTAGGTGTGTTGTCAAATTGGGTGAGACAGAGTCTCAGGGGATATCTAGAGAGGGGTAAACTGTGTTAGCCAGGTTGATGGAGTCTCAGATATGGCACCTGTCTGCTGGCTCTGTGCTCTGTGGGGGAGTGTTCACAAAGGGAACAATGGCCTCTGCTCACTTTTCTGCCGGAGGGAAAGCTGTCCCCCAGCTCTCACCTTAATGCCAGACACTTCAGTTCCTCCCTGTATGCCACTGGTGCCTTTCAAGTTGCTGGAGCTCAGAGAGGATGAGTCTGAGTCAGTGTGCATTTGTGTGGGGGCGCTGGTTCTTTATGAGCAGCTGCTTGGGACTCTAGAATCTTCTTGCACTGATTCAATCCCAATTGGTTTTGCAGCCAGAAATTATGGGTACTTATCTTTCTGGCACTGGAAACTTGGGCTGGGGAGCCTGGTGTGCATCTGGGACACCTCACTCCAAAGATATCATTCCTGAATTTTTATCCAACCCATGTAGATGTGGGGCCAGCCCATTCCATATCTCCACCCCTCTACTGGTCTGGATGGACATGGATTTTTTAATTCTGCAGTTGTCACACTTCCATTTGACTTGATTTCTGAGAGTTTTGGATGATTGTTGTTTTATGTTTCAATTGTAATTGTAATTCTGATGTAGTTCTGTGAGGAGGTGAGCTGTGTATACTTATGCTGCCAACTTTACCAGAAGTCTCCAAATAAGATTCCAAGTAAAATTTTAACCATAAAACCAATTGTGTGCTTACAATGCTTTGGTGGCCCCTCTTGACCTCATCATGTCCCACAATGCCCTCCATTTTCTTCTTTTCACTCACCTCCTTTGGTGATATCTTTCATTGTTTTCCCACTGATACTCTGAATTACTTAATACTTTTCCTGAAGTTTCATCTTATTTAGCAACAAGCTTTCATGCACGATGTTCTCTCAGTATGTAAAACTCTTTCCTTCCTTGTGTCTTGACGTTTCTGTCAGTGAGCCCTTTCTAAACTCTGCAGTCTGGGTCAGGTGCTTTATCAATAATCTTCCTGACATATTTTCCTACCTTATATTGCAATGACCAACATGAGTAAGAGGATGTATCCTGGAGAAGAATGGTTTTCAACTATTTGTTTCTTGGGGGATATTTGGCAATGTTTGGAGGCATTTTTGGTTGATCCAACTAGCTATGTGCTACCAAAATCTAATGGGGAATGACTGAGGATACTGTTGAACATCCTACATTTCCAAAAACAGAAGTCATAACAATGATTTATACAACCCGCACTGTTGATAGTCTCAAGACTGAGAAATTCTTGAGAAAATGAGAAAAGCAGGAAGCAGTCTGAAAAGTAGGCCAACCTTTGGAAGCTGGTGTATGATGGGGGCTGCCTATGGCAGGAAGTCCAGTGCCTGTGGGAAGGGAAGAAAGAATGAGGAATAGGAAGAACTGAGAATCCTGAATGGATGAGAAAACCAGGAGAGTTTATTTGCTACCTTTGGGGAGGGAAAATGGTATATAAAGATAACATTTCAAGAAATATTCGTGTTGAGGTATTGTGGGAAGCTCTCTTTCAAGGAACATATTGTAGAGTTCTACATTGCATTTCAACACTTCTTGAGACAGACTGCTATTCCTTTTAATCTTATAGCAAGCAGAGGATGGTGAATAAGGCATGGAGTCAACTCTTTTTGAGTTAACATCAGTCCCCTATAACTAGTCCCCTATCAAGTGTAGTTTTTCTCCCAGTGAATGGGCTGTGTCTTACTTCCATTGAAATTGCAGCACATAACACAGAAGACGGAACAGATTAAGAACAAACTCAGTGCTTTACACTTAGAGACCAAGCCAGGTGAAATTTTCTATTTATTTTTAATTTAATTGTTCTTCAAGCACAGTTGTCTCCATTTTACCCACACCACTGCCCCCACCCCAGCCATCCTGGTTTCCCACCCTTGATCCTATGTGCCATCTCTTGGTTTTGCCCATGTGTCCTTTGTAGATGTTCTGAAAACCCTCCCCCTTTTCCCCCTATTACTCCCTCCCATTCAGTCATTGGAATTCTCTTATTGTCTCTCAGGTGACAGTTCTCTGTTTCTGACCTTGGCTCTTGTGTTATGCTCCTCTATGCCATGCCTCATGATACATGTACAGGGTACTTCTTCCCTGTCACCTGTTGCCTGCTGGAATATATCCATGCTAGGATTGTATACTTCTCACCATCTTACCAATTCCAAAACTGCAAGGGAAGTGGTTATAAATGCTTTAGAAATGTCTAATGTGCTCATTTGTTCTAAGCTTAGAGGCATAATTTTTTTTACTTTGAAGAAAGAATCTTTGGAGATCTCAATGACTGAGAACAAATGAATAAACTACCTGGTCAATATGTCAGGCATTGTTGAAGTATGCAAGGAAATATTTGATATCAGGGAGATATTTCAACTATACCCTTCAAAATCATTTTTTTCTGGTTACTTCCTATAAAGCTACCTTCAAGAATATATTGTTAAAGATAGTACTTTATAATATGATATTGCCAGGCTTAGGTAATAACCCTGATAACCCTGTCTTTGTGTGTGTGTTTTTATTTGTGTGTGTTTCTGTGCATATGAACACATGCCAAATGGGTGAGAGCAGAGGGTGATCCATTTGTTGTTTTTGGATGTGTAGTATATCCTTATACATATACACTCCATATACACTTGTGTAGATTCTCTAACAGGTTGCTTCCAAATTCATTTCTATCATGGCTTGCTATTTTAAACAAAATAGTCTAGGCTTTGGGGTTCCAATTCTGGATATATCATTTGCTAACTGAGATCTAAAAAATATATTTTGTATTTCTTATCTTTATCTTCCTTAACTCTAAGATGGGAGCAAGTCTTTATATTCCATGCAGTTCTTTAAAACATGTGCTTCAGCATATCACACAGTGCCAGGCAAAGTATGCCCAATAATATCTATCGCCCTTTTGGTGATTGTGATTAAATTGAAAAAAGGCCAGGAATGGGATATCAAAAATAGGGGAAAACAATAAGATTTAATAATGTTAACATGTACTGAAACTCAGAATCCCCACTTACAGATATGAACTCTAACAAGCAACTTTGATGCATATGCTTAAATAGTTAAGGACAGTGAAATTTACTGCAATATTTTATAATATAGAAAATTGGGAATAATTTAAAATGTCCATTAATAGAAGAATGGGTAAATAAATTATGATAGGTTAATACTATACAGGCTTTAAACAGGTCAACTTAGATATGAACGTTTAATACTCAGTAAGATGGCATCCTCCACAAAGAGAAGAAATGAGAAAAGGCAGACAAAAATGTCAATACATAAGAGATTTCAACTATAATTATCTTATTCCTTCAGAAATATGGAACAAATATTGAAAAATATTAAAATGTCATATATGAACAGCATTTTATTAACCTTGGTATTTTATATTAAATATGAAAATTTAGAATACCTTGATAACATATATAATGAGATTGTGTTTGAAATCTGCTGATATCTGTATATGTGCATGCATATGTGTAAAAGACAGAGAAAGGATCATCGATTTGAGAGAGACCTTCTGATTTGGTTTTGATACAAATTTTCTGAGACTTACTTTGCTGTTTCCAGATAAAAGGAAATAAGATAATTGAATAAAGGAACATGATATTTCTAATCAGTCATTACCTGGATTGAACTTTCTTCCTTCTCTTTATTTCCCTAAATTCCAACATTTATTTTTCTAAAAGTTACTGGTTAAAGGAGGTCTTATGGCCTCTAAATTAATTGATTAATTACTTTGTAATTGATTTATGAGTACTTTATTTTTATTTATTCATTGAAATGTTGTCTTAGACACCTGTCTGTCTGCACATTAGAAGTTTAGTCTTAACAGTTAAGAATGTTAATTATTACCTTATTTGCCTGTGCTTAGAATTACAGTTATTTTCATCGGCCTATTTAATATCTCTATTGCTGTGTTGTTTCCAAGATTGTCATTACTTAAAATATCTTCTTTGACTTCTTAAAAGTTTTTACTGGTAGGTGTGGGATGGTTCCCACACATGTGGGCTTTTTTTGAATTTCCATGAATTACATACTCCTTTGTATAGTCAGGCTCGAAAAGCGCTGAATTAAGGTAATTTCCTGTTACTTATCCTTTATTTTCATAGTGCAAGTCTTAAGAAACCATATTAAATCTTGTTTCTCTCTAGTTTTTTGTTTTTGAGAGAGAGAGAGAGAATATGACCTCTACTATTTTACAACCCTCCTCCTGGTTATTTACTCACATAATGCCCTTGCCCTTCATGTATCAGCAAAATAAACCCCTTCTCCAGGAAACCTTCTCTAAACCACTCACATGAATTAAGAGTCCTGTTCTCCATTCTCCCATTGATTTCACACTCAGTTAATATCCTCATTTAGTGCTTGTCTTTCTGAGGTTAAAAACTCTATCTATATGTACATACCTATATTTAGATAGATGACAGATGGATAGCAGGTAGATGATACATAATGATGATAGATGATAGATAGATAGATAGATAGATGATAGACCAATTGATGATAGGTAGACACAGATAAATATAGCTAATTGTTGGATAGACAGATAATTTTTAATCCACAAGTGCTGAGTATTGGACTTCATACAGAATACTCAGTGAACGTCTGATATAAGAATATGATTCCTCAAAAAAATATCATTAGCTTTATTAAAGTGCAGAAGTCCTCCTGGGCAATTAGTATTAAAAGGGCAAGCTTGATCAGATGTTCTACTAGGCCTACATTTAATGTTATTGAGCTGTATTTCAATGTGTTTGGCTAACATTCTTCAATTGGACATTATGCAGGATTGCAGATATTGTGAACTGTGAAAACAAAATCACTATCTAAATTCAAAGAAAAGTGGATATCAACTTTCATCATTTAACTTTCCAGAAAACACTTTTGCGATCCAAGGTACATAAACTAACAAGTGGTAACACAGAACAATGCCTTACCTGGAAATAAACTTTCTGACACCCTCAGAAATGTAGACATGACAAAACTGGAAGTAGTGGCCTTCACAAAGCCTGTGTACTGAACACAAAGACAGATTTCCACTCAGCTGCCATCTAATATGTGGGGATTTAAAACTGCGACACAATTGTTCTTTCTGTGCATTGCTATTTTGGTGCCACAGATACTTTGTTTTTATCACTCTAATACTTATATTGAATTTTTATATTGAATATAATGAAACTGAAAAGAAACTAACCAACTCAGTAATATTTGCAACATGATTGCCATGCAAGTCAAATTAAGGCTCAGAAGGCTAATAAATTAAAAAATAACAAATGTTCAATAAATGTGCTGGAAGCAGCTTAAGTGACCATCAGTAAATGAGTGGATCAAAAAATTATGGTACATTTGCACAATGGAATATGTGCAGCAGGGAGAAGGAGCTCCTACAATTTGACACAGCATGGATGGAACTAGAGAGCATTATGCTAAGTGAAATAAGCCAAGCATTGAAAGACAAATACCATATGATCTCGCTTATAAGTGGAGACTGATCAGCAAAACAAACAAGCAAAATACAACCAGAGACATTGAAAAAAAAAAGTACAAACTGACAGTAACCTGGGGGGAGGGGGTGGGGAGTAACAGGGGAAAGAAGGGAAAGGGTCATCAAGTAACATGTATCAAGGATGCATAGACAGAGCCAAACGGGGTAGGATTGAAGTTGGGATGTAGAGGTGGGTGGGGTGGGAAAAAGTGGTGGTGGGAAAATAGACACAGCTGTACTTGAAGAACAATAAAAAAAGAAGAGAAAAAAGGTAGACAATCTCATTTATAATAAATATTAATCAGATGGCATATTTTCTATAATTTGTCAAATAGCAAAAAATGAAGATATTTAATGTGATCAATAGAAAGATGTCTATCAGATTATGTAATAGTTACAATCCTTTTGAAAGATAATTTGAAAAAATCTTAAACTCTTAAAATGTCCATTCTCTACTTTTCCTACACATGGAGACATATAGGAATATTTACACAATTATAAAATAAAAACCTATGAAAGTAAATGAAATAAAATAATGAATGAATAAATTATATCAGGGTACTATAGTTGAGTGAACCATTCTGTAGGAAATAATCTTTTATTTGCAGGCATTTTTATTATGTGTAGATACAATATTTATAACATGCTTTCAAAAAAGATATTTATTTGATAGTACACACTCAATATTAACACCCACTTACATAAAAATAATATGAATAATGCTGCATGATGATTTTTTCATTAATGTTTAGTCCCATACCAGAGCATGACCTCCAGAATCCTGACCTGATACAGAGCCACATATCTGGTATCAGTGACAAGACAAATTAAACAACCCACATTTTTTAATGAAATCTCCATCATTTAAATGGAAAGATATACTATGACCTTTCAATGGCTTAAAAATGGTCAGAAAAGTTTATTCTATCCAGAATTTACAGAAAAATTCAATACAGGGTTGAAATGGAGAAAGTTATGTTTACAGAATTGTATGTAGATAGAAAGAGGTCCAGTAATTTTAACTTAAAACATTTGTTATGATCATCTTATTCATATTACAACAGTGCTATGGTAACTGATTAAAAAAAGATATTACTAGGTGATCTTCCTTGATACAATAATACAAATATTGAAATACAAGTAAAATTGAATTACAATTCAGTTTATAATGCTATCCACTGTGTATCTTTTAAAAATTTATATAAGGGTCAGGACAGAAGAAACAGTTTCACCACAATGTTACTGGTAAGGAGTGCAGAGGAGAAACAAGAGGGCTGGCTGAGCTGCCATGGGTGGCAGCTGAGGTGCTGGAAGAATATTGCAATGGCCACGGGGTTCCCCCTGAGAAGTGTGAAGTCTAAACCCCAAGCTGAACCCTAGTCTGCAACACTAGAGCCCAAAAAGAACTAGGTAACATCGAGCTGTGAAAAGCTGCAGGGTTTCCCTCTGCCAGGAACAGAATGTTGGAGTTACAGAGAGCATTTTAAAGGACCAATGCATACAATTTCATTTGCAGCCACTTACCTTGGGCTCTGGCAATGGTGGAAGAGAGTGGACTAGAGACACTTGAGAAGGGATGGCTTTGGGGAGGAAACTGAGGGAGCAGCTGTCAGGATCCCAGTGCTGAGTCAGCCCCCATACTGCAATAGCCATCTTGCTCAGGCAGATGACTCCTCTCCAAGTAGCATCAGCCTGAGAGGAAGCAATAGCCCTGCCTGCAGAAATTACTCTGCCCATCCTGTGGTGCTTATGCCTGACCGCTGATTAAAGAGGGACTAGATTATCAACTGAAGGAGTCAGCCATAGAATGTGGATTACCAGTATTCTTGAACAGTCTGCCTAAGGCCATGCTGGCCACCATCTGACATCACCAGAGGTAGATCTAGAAAGAAAAAAACAGTGCAACTGCACAACAGCATACAAAACATTGTGGGCAGGGTGACCCTCAGTCAGACAGCTGGAGGGAAGGACCCAACAAAACATGACCTAACAACAATCAAAACCTAATTACAACAAGAACCAACATAAATGGTATAAAAAACATCCCAAGTTCAGGAGATCAAGGAGACTGCACCACTGAACACCAAGGATCTGCTACCATAGAGGGTCACCCCAGGAAGGCAGGGAGTCAAAGCACATCAATCTAAGAAGCAGAAATAAACAAGAAGAGTACCTCAAATGGGGAGACAAAGAAACAAGCTAATGCTAAATGAAATAGAGGCAAGTAAACTATCAGACAATGAGTTCAAAGTAATGCTTATAAAGGAAGCTCAATGAGCTCAGTGAGAACTACAAAGAATTACAGAGAAGCTACAAAAACTTACTGCAAACTACATCAGCAACAATAAATAAATAAATAAATAATAAATAATAAATAAATAAGACATAGAAACTATCAATAAAAGCCAGGAGGAAATGAAGAATATAATTTCTGAATTGAGGAACACAGAAGGAATTAAAAGCAGGCTAGATGAAGCAAAGGAACAAATCAATGAGCTTGAGGGCAAAGTAGAAAAAGAAAAAAATCCCAGACAGAGCATCCAAAGAAACAAATAAAAAAGACTCAAAAAGAATGAAGAGGGTTTAAGGGAGCTGCAGGATAACATCAAACATAGTAATATCCAAATCATAGGAATACCAGAAGGAGAAGAAGAGGAGCAAGGAATAGAAGACATGTCTGAAAAAGTAATGACAGAAAATTTCCTTAACTTGAGAGGAAAAGTCATGCAACTCCAGGAAGCACAGAAGGTCCCAATCAAGATGAATCCAAGGTGGCTCACTCCAAGAAGCATCATAACAAAAATGGCAAAATTTAAAAGCAAAGAATATTAAAGGCAGCAAGGAGAAACAGATAGTAACATACAAAGGAGTCCTGATAAGGCTATTACTAAACAGAAACACAATAAGCCAGAAGGGAAAGGCAAGAAATATTCAAAGTAAAGAAAAGCAAAGGCCTGCAACCAAGACTACTCTACCCAGCAAGACTCTCATTTAAAAAGGAAGGCAAAAAAGGAGTTACCAAGACAAAACAAAGCAAACAAAAAAACACTAAAAGAACACATCTCCAGCAAAACAGCATTGCAAGATATGCTAAAGGAACCACATTATTTTTTCTTTTTTAAATTTATTTATTTATTTCTTTATTTTAATTGTTGTTCTTGTACAGTTTTCTGTCTTTTGCTCCCATTCCAGCCCACCGCCCCAGCCCTCCCCACTTCCCTCCCATTTCCACTCCCGCTAGTTTTTGTCCATGTGTCCTTTATACTTGTTGCTCCAAACCCTTCCCCTTTCCCCTTGAAATTCCCTCCCCTCTCCCCTCTGGTAACTATTAACCCCTTCTCCTGAAATTGTAAAGGAACCACTTTAAAGATGAGGAAAGAGAGAGGAACACAGCTACAAAGGGAATAAATTGGTGATGAATAAGCAACTTCAAGGTGATTCTAAAGTGTAAAAAATATTTATATAAGGTATTATATATTTATATATGATTAATTTTAGATTCTACTTCACATCACAGTTATTAGAAGATAAAATTTCAAGAATTGATGCCATTTATAATACCATAAAATATCTCGAGAAATAAATCTAGAAAAGATTTGCAAGACATTGACACCAAGAACAGTACAGTAATAGTGAAAGAAAATAGAGAAGTACTGAACACCTAAACAGAAGCAAAGGCATTTCATGGTAAAGCATAAAAGTCTCAATGAAATAAAATTGTCACTGTTCCCTAAAATAATCTTTTAATTGTCTCAATCTCAACTAAAATCTAAGTTGCATATCTTCTTAAATTAAAACTTCAGGTTGATTTTAAAACCTGATATATATATTTATATTATGTATTATATATGTGCATATATATATACACACACATACATATATATAAAATGAAACCTAGACTCTAGTTCACACTACACATATAAATTATTTTAAGGTAGATTATAGATCTGATAAGTGTGATAAAACAAAAAAGCTTTTGAAGATTACATATGATGATATTATTCTTATAATTTGGGTTAGGCAAAGTTTCTTTAAACAGAACATAAAAAGCCCAAACCAGGGAGTAGAAAACAGAAGACTGTATAAAAACAACAATTAAAATAAAATTAAAAAAAAAAAAGCCCAAACCATAAAGGAAATAACTGATTGACTGGATTACACAAGAATTAAGACTTTCTGCTCATCAAAATACACTATTAAGGGTAGGAGAGTTAAACTGCTGCAGAGAGGACTTCTGAAATTCTAGCAATCACTAAGAAAATAGCTAATGAAACTTTAAAACAGGGAAAAGATGTATAAATCACTTAACAAAAGGTCTGTATCAAAATTGCTAGCAAATGTGAGAATGATTAGTTATCACAGAAATGAAAATTATAGTACAGTCTGATGCCACTGTCAGAATATCTATGACAGAAAGCAAAGAGCAAAACAGTAATAACCCTTTAAGACTAAAATTTTCATATACTGCCAGTGGACGTGTAAACTGGTACAGTCCTTTGGAAATCCATTTACATTATCCACTAAAGCTAAACATACTGCATGACCCAGCAGGTCCATTGCCAGGTATGCACCCAATGGAATGATGTGCATTTATACGTGAAAAGATACATCTGTATGCAAATACTCATAGCTGCAAGGTTTATGTAAATACAAAGTGAAAACAACACTAATGTTTACAAACACCGGGGTGGATAAAAACATTTGGGTATATTCATACAGTTCACTACTATAAACTAATGAAATATATGAACAACTGCTATATCCAACACTATGAACAAAAGAAGTCAGACACAGACAAATAATTCTGCATGACACTGTTGACATTAATTTAAAAATACATGCAGAACTAATCCATGCTTCTAATAATTTATCTGCTTGTTTCATTAATTTCTATTTCTTATGTTAATACTAAATTAGCTTCATTTTTATTAAAATATACTTGATTTATCTTTTTTAGTAAGCTCATATAAAATGATATATTATTTTAAATATATATAACTTTAGGAGCACACAGTTAATAATTTTGGTTTGGTTTTTATTTTATGCAATCTAAAATCATTTTTAATGTCTGAGTTTAGCTCGTTTATATGAATTGTGATTATATATGTTTAGTATAATAAGTTAAGTTACATTTGAGGATAATCACAGGGTTTGTGGAGGACTTTTGTATCACTATATTATTCTAATTTTTGGATCAAAGTGGCAGTAAAAGTGTATCAGTCTGTACCCTTAATATTACATACCTTTTGGAACATATACTATATGTTCAATGAAAAAGTTTATTTAACAATTTATATGAAGAAAGGGTGTTCTAATGAGAATTTGAGGATTTAAGTACACCCCCATAAATGGCTGTGTGATAGGTATAACATTGCATTTCTAAATAAAAATATTTACCAACCCATAGTGCAAGCAAAAACAGAAATAAATAAATAAAGCTAGATTTAAAATTAAAATATGGAAGAGGAAGCATCAAAATTATTAGAAGGAATAAAGCAGAATATATTTATGGCATCAGGGTAAAACACATTCTTCAAAAAGGAGGTAAAGAAATCCCTAATCAAGGAGAAAAAGGTAGTACATCAGACTTCATGAGAATACAGTTCTTTATAAACACAAACTGCACAACATATTTTGACTTCAGGTGGTAGACACACAATACAATATGTACAGATCATGTATCATAGAAATGTATACTTGAAACCTATATAATCTTATTAATCAATGTCACACCAATAAATTTAATAAACACCTAAAAAATTGTAAGCAAAGTTAAAGGAAATAGGGTCAATTAGGAAAATATATTTATACTGTATATAATAATGTTTAGATTTTGGGTTGAGGATATACCTTTGAAGAACAAATTTTAATATTTTTTGAAATAGAAAATGACTCAGCAAAAAGAATGTGTATGTAGGATTGTGTATATATATCCTAAATGTTATTTAAAAAGATGAATTAAATATAATTAAATATAACATTGTTAAACAATATATTTAGTATATTGAATATATAATATAATAAAGTATATTATATATTTAATATCATACTATATAATTATTTATTTATTTTTGGACAGTGTATAGTTTAAAGTTTATTCCATTTACCATGTAGTTTTTTAAAATTTATTTTAATTGTTGTTCTTGTACAGTTTTCTGTCTTTTGCTCCCATTCCAGCCCACCACCCCAGCCCTCCCCACCCCACCTCCCTTTTCCGCCGCCCTCCCTTTTCCACCCCTGCTAGTTTTTGTCCATGTGACCTTTATACTTGTTGCTCCAAACCCTTCCCCTTTCCCCCTGAAATTCCCTCCCCTCTCCCCTCTGGTGATTATCAATATACTATATATTTAATATAGCATATTAAATATAATGTAATACAGTGGTACAAATATCAAACAATTGGAAAAGTTAATGATTACATAGCGCAAGATATTAAAACATTTTGAATGCAGCATGACATGTCCATAGTGATCATATTTATATAAATTTAAAACTCACATACACTCAAAATGCTAATATCTTAAAGCAATGTTAGGCATCATTCCTGGAAATACTGTGGGTAGTGTGTGAGTGTGAAATTTTAAACATGGATTGGATTCCAGATAGAGGTTGCTTCTGACCAGCGCTGGGATATGAGATATGGGAAAGGAGTGGGGGAGAAGAATGACACAGTATATGACTCTAAATAGGAATTTACTTTATCTGTAAAAAATATTTTTCCTTTAAAATATGAAGGAAATATTAAAGAATTTTAAATGTTTCAAGTTATTGGTGGAGAATTTTATATTTGATAATTTAATTATTTAATATTTAGTGAAATTGTATGGAGGGTTTTTCTACTGGTGACATAAATAGACAAATTTATGCAGTTGTGAGTGTTGGGGAAGTGCTTGGGAGAAATCATATGAAAGATCAACTCCAGACCACAAATAAGGAAGTTTCACATGTCATGTTGTAACCGAAGTACAAAGCCCTAGATAGACACCACTGAAGATTTGTGTTTATTGTTCACCTATCTTGTATCAGCATTTGAGTTGGGAGTGGGGAGAAACAGGGAAAGGAAGCTCTGTGATATTTATGTATTTATTATTTCAAAAAGGATTTATTGAGAAAGTGCTAGGTACTATATTCTAGCTTTCATCTGTTCACATGTAAAAGTTTCATTCTGCCTCAACTAAATGTGTTGAGTCTCCTAATAATAAGTGCAAATTGCTATGCAGCACAGGGAAAAACATCCACTTGCAGGAAGAACTCTCATTCCAGATTTCTTGAAAAATGAGGTATATCGTAGGAGCTGAAGGAAACTGCGGAGCCCTAAATGTAAAGAAACAGAAGCATAAAAGATTAGGGACATTTGAGTCTTTAAAATCATCTTGTCTTGTTGGAGCAAAGACTGTCCTGTGAGAACCAGAAGAACTGAGGCTGGAAATCAGCCTGAGGCATTGCAGCCAAGAGCTCTTTAAACTCTCTCATTTGTTTGGGTGATAAGAACCATCTAAGCATTTCCACATAGGGGATAATGAAACAAATTACTCTTTTGGAGACAGCATCTAGTCAGCTGGGTAAAGGAAGTTCTCAAAGGAACAGAGACCAGAGAGAGAAAGACAAATTAGACTGCTAAAGAAAAACAGACTAATAAGTTAGAGGCTGTGTAGATGAAAGGAGGGGAGAATTTAAGAATGAAAAGGGTGTATGTAGTATGGGTAGATTTAATAGCTATTTGTGTTTGAGAAGGTAGGGAGAGGAGAGAAGTGACAATGACTGAATTTTTACAGCTTAGAATAAGCACTTGTGAGTCAGCCTGTGATGTGCAGTTGGCAGGTGAAAATAGCAAAACCAATTATGGGTCATCTTCTACCCATACATTTCAGAAATACTATAATGAAGTCAGTTTCTTTTTTACTTGGGAATCCCATTTGGACTAATAATCATCAAAGTCAGTAATTACTCAGCCAGAAGTTATTGTCCTAAAGCACAGTCATTATTGATACACCTCTGAGGAAGAATCTGTTTTCCTTTGACAGCATACTATGAAATAAAAATTTCCATGCAGAAATGGAGAATATTCCCACAGGAACACACTGAGAAAGAACACTGATCGTTTTACTGAATTGTCTGGTTCAAATGCTCTCTTAATACATGTAGAAAAACTCAAACACACACAGTAACTTTCTCTACCCTTAGAGTGTCATTATAGGAAAATACTCCATGGTCATTCCAGTAGCAATCATTTCAACAATGAAGTTCGCTTGGTTTGCTTGTTTTCTTTTGTTTTTGCTGTTGTTTTTTTTTTTAATGAAAAAGGGAAACCTAACTACTTTGACAATTGAAGGCATGATTTTAAATAGTTTAACTTAGGAATGTCAGAATAGGAACTAGAGGCTGAATCATTAATTTGGAGAAGTCAGAAGGTCTCACTGAGTATTTGCCAGTCATTTGCTTGTGTCTAGAAATTGATTACTTCTGGAGAGGGAAGATGGTGGGGATATAGGTGGGAGCTGAGCCTACTTGTTTGGCATCCAGCTGGGTCACTTAGCCAATCTTATGACAAGCAAAGTGAACAGCCAACAGAATCTCAGCTGAGATGAAGTTTGGAAGCCAGAGTATGCAGAGGACACTTCAAAACGGGTGGTAAGGAGGATTTATAGGCCCATGGGGAAGGTCCCCAGGTCTGGTGCCAGAGACCAAGGCTGCCACAAGGACAATATTGGAGGAGAGCCAGGTCAGTGATAGTAGCCTAGCTGCTCCCTCCCCTTACAGGGCAGAGAAGTTCCAGACCCACACCAGGAGAGGCCTGGACACATAAAGTCTCTGGGGGAGGGGCGGGAAGGAGGCAGCAAGGGATACACAGCTAGCGGGGAACCGCAGCTGGGACAATGGTGGATGGCTGGGACAGTGGCTGCAGGATGAGACAGTACCAGAGAAAATGGGGAGCCAAGTGACACCTGGAGCTGGGAGAGGAGATGGGCCATGACTGGCAGTGACCCAGATAGACTCTGGACTAGTCAGAGAGCTGGTCTGTGTGGAAAGCCCTGTGCCTGTGAGGAACAGCAGGCCGCACCCAAGGACCTTGCATGCACAGTGACCGCAAGTGCACAGGGTCCTCGCGGGCTCAGTGGCTGGGCCAGTAAAGAGGGATGAGTGGGGGCAGGATTCGCTCCCACTCAGTGCAACTCATGGACTGACAAAAGGGATGCAAAGCCTGGTAGCTTATCTGCGCCAAACTGGCACAAATGTGCAGAGTGGACAGTGTAGGCCACATAGGGCTCTGAGGGCATGAGCTATAAACTGGGCACTTGTGATTACTGTAGCCCAGACTAAGCCCCCTTCCTTGTGGAACCACAGGAAAGGAAAACATGGATCCCAGCCCCCCTCTGCCTGCAGGAACCTAAAAGTTCTCTAAAACCAGCTGGACAAGCTTAACAATCAGAAATATTCTCCCCTCCACAAGAGTTAGACAATAAGACCTGGAGCTGAGAGAAAACCAGAGACAGATCCAGAAAGAAGTCAGAAGGTGATCACCAACAGCTGAGACAAATTTTCACTTTGCTCTTCATCAGAACTTGCATGTTTTATTTTTTAAATTTCGTTCCTTCTTTTCATTTATTTAGGTCTTTTTAGTTTGTTTTTATCATTTATTTTTATCCTCCCTTTCATATTGCATTTTAATTTTTCTTCTTTCTCTTCACTTGTGTTCCAAATAATGCACTACTCTTAGTTTTTTACTTTTAATTCTTTTTATTCAGGTTATATATTTTTCATCATATTATTATTATTCCAAATGCCACGCAGCACCCTTCCCTGGTCTTAATCCATTTAGCCAACTTCCTGACCTTTAGTACTGTTGTGAACTTTCTATTCTCTCACACTATGACACGTTTCTATCCCTGACTCTCACTATTTCTCTTCCATCTAATCTCATATAAGTGCTCTTTTTTCTTAAGTCAGCTACATTCTTTTCCCCCCTCTGATAAGACTTATTTCTTTTCCAGCTTTTATAAACGGTGGCTAGTTGGGTGAAATACCAGTTATTGCTGTACTTCTCCAAAGGAAATGCTATTTGTTTACTATTTGTTTGTACTTGAAATCCCATAGAATTCTCTCCCCCTGTCTTATTCCCTTTTGCCTTCCCCTACCCCTCATCAGTTGAGTGAGGAATTTTATTTCATTATTTTCACACTCCCTCCCCCACCCAGCCTGGGTTTTACTTCTTACTCCTATTAGTTTGCCTTTGCCATCCCTTCAAAATCATATTTATTTCCTGTAGACATCTCATATCCACTTTTGCCTTTCATCAATATTCTAATTCCTGTTCCAACTTTATTAAACTTCATTCAGCTGTCATTGTTACTGACCCTGCTATGTTTTTTCTGCACTTTTGCTCTCACTGGTCCAGTACCTTCTCAGTTTTCAAACTTCAAACCTCATAATATACTTTTCCCTTTCTTACCCTATTCTGCCCATTGCCCTTTCCAGTTTTACTTATATTTTAAATTTTGTCCTCTCCCTTTCTTCACCTCCATTCTATCCCAAATCTTATCAATTCTTCCCCCACCTTCCACTATTTTCAAAAAGATATTTTTCAAAAGGGGAATTGTGGCATGCTGTGGAGGGTCTTTGCTGGCTCAGCAGCTGGAAGTAGGAAGAGGAAGGAGTGGGGCACTATTTGCTTCCACTCAGGTGTAAGCAAACAAATACAACTAGACCACCAACTTACACCATACACCAAAATAAACTGAATATGGATAAAAGACTTAAACATAAATCACAATATCATAAGACTCCTAGAGAAAAACATACATAGCAAAATTTCAGATATCCTCCCAGCAATATTTTCACCAATGCATCATCTTAGGTCTGGGAAATGAGTCAAAAATAAACAAACGGGAATACATCAAATTAAACAGCTTCTCCATGGCTAAAGAAATTATCATCAAAATGAGAAGGAGCCAGATGTATGGAAAAGCATATTTGCCAACAATGACTCAGACAAGTGTTTGCTCTAAAAAATATGTAAAGAACTCATAAAACTCAATGCTAGGAATAGGATCAGTACAATTTAAAAATGGGCAAAAGACTTAAATAGACACTTCTCCAAGGAGGATATACAGAGGGCACAGAGACATGTGAAAGGATGCTCAGTATCACTAGCCATCAGAGAGATGCAAATTAAAACCACAGTGAGATATCACTTCACACCAGTCAGAATGACCATCATTAACAAATCAACAAACAAGTGTTGGCAAGGATGCAGAGAAAAGGGAACCCTAGTTCACTGTTGGTGGGAATGCAGACTGGTGCAGCCACTTGGAAAACAGTCTGGAATTTCCTCAAAAACTAAAGATTGAACTGCCTTTTGACTCAACAATTCCACTGCTGCATATTTACCCTAAGAATCCTGAAACACCAATTCAGAAAAACCTATGTACTCCAATGTTTATACCAGTGTTATTTACAATAGCCAAGTGCTGGAAACTGCCTAAGCACCCATCAATAAATGAGTGGATAAAAAATTGTGGTACATTTATACAATGAAATTCTATGCAGCAGAGAGAAAGAAGGAACTCCTATCCTTTGTGACACCATGGATGGAACTGGAGAACATTATGCTAAGTGAAATAAGCCAGACAGTGAAAGACAAACACTATGATGTCACCTATAAATGGAACTTAATCAACAAAATAAATGAATTAGACAAATAGAACCAAAGGCATGGCAACAAGGAAGAGACAGCGACCAAGAGAAGGCTGGAGGGATAAGGGAGGAAAGAAGAGGAAGAGTCTAGTTAGAAACAGGGCCCTGGCTGCTGTAGCTCAGTGGATTGAGAGTGGGCCTATGAACCAAAGGATCGCGGTTTGATTCCCAGTGAGGGCACATGCCTGGGTTGCATGCCAGTTCCCAGCTGTGGACTCATGAGAGGCAACCACACATTTATATTTCTCTCCCTCTCTCCTTCCCTCCCCCTCTAAAGATAAAATAAATAAAATCTTTGAAAACAAATATAAATGTTCCATGAACATGGATGACAACATGGTGCGAATTTACCCCCGGAGTGGCAGGTGGGCAGAGCAGGGGAGAGCAATAGGGGAAAATTGGGACAACTGTAATAATATCACAGCAAAATAAATAAATAAAGTGTTTAAAATTGAAAAAATTATATAAGGTTCAAATATATTTCATTCTTTCCCTCAAGTATAAGTTTGAGGGATATTAAAATATGTAATTATATCCAATCATGTTATATGATTTTCTTTCTCCTCACAAGATAGAATTGGTAACACACTTGCTTTTTGAAAATTTATTCAGCAATGAACAACCTGAAGCTCTAACAAGCTGCTGACCTGTGCTGGCTTCTCTTGCATGTTTATGAGATGATGTAACTCAGTCTTCCCACTGAAGTGTTCAGAGCTCTTGGCACCATCTTTGGTATTGATTTATTCAATCCAGAGTAATATGTATTTATAAAATGCTGGATATGTCAGAGTGAACATTTAGCTATTATTGTTGTCATTGACAGCAAGTATTTATTGCTAAAAAATGTCGCAGGCAGGAATGTGAGCCTTAGGGGTTTATTTTAAATAAAGGAGAAGTTGAAATGAAGTAACTATTCCAGATAATGACAATTAAGTGCTACCATTCGAGTACTGCATTTATCTTTCAGACTAACACAGATATTAGCACAGTTGGATTTCTTTTTTTTCCCCTAATTTCACAAGGATTCATTTTTTACCTGGTCAGGCTCCTGCCTAAGGGTGTGATCAGCAAGTACTTGGCTCATCTGCTGGGGCAAGATGAAGGGGGGGGCAGGGAATTGATCATTTCTGAATAGGGCAAGAGAGGACAGAACATGAAATTGACTCTCAAGGACCAACGACCTCTACATAAGGACAGAAAGAAAATAATATTTTGAATAGTGAGAAAAAGAAGAGATTTTGTCTGAATTTCCATACAAGAAAATAGTTTCCATAAATGTCTTCATTTTTCATCAACTGTATATGTATAAAATATGTGTAGTGCTCATTGGTTGTAACATGTAATACCTGCTGTGTGTGCATAAACATGTATGCACATGCATGTAGGGAAATACAAAAGAGAAAGAATGTTTACAGCAGCTTGTATGAATAAATATATTTCCCTTAGTAAAATCTTTTAGGTTTCTGAAAAGTGCAATTGTGTTTTTATAGCCCTAAAATAGGACTGCTGATCCAATTTCCCAAAATGGATATAGAGATGTTTCAAGATGACTATTTCTCAGGCTTGACAATTCACTGTGATCCTGAGAACAATATTTAGGAGGGATTTTTTTGGATGTATATAAACACCTCACTGCGATGAGAAGGCAAAATTGTGTGTCTAAATGGCATGTGTTTCCTGTGATACTGCATAGATTGCCACCCCAAGGGGAAGGCCAAAACCAGAATTGGCCACAGATGTGCATGAGGAAAAAAAGTGAAACAGAGAAAACAATACAAATGAAGGAAAAGAGAGATAGTCTTTCCTCATCTTCACTCTCACAAATCCAGGACAAGATAGAATCTAGCAAAATTTAATTAAGTGTTCTGTATTTTTGTGTGGCAATCCTACTCTCAGAGTAAGCCAGTTATCTACTGCTTCTCTCTCCCCCTCTTGTACACACACACACACACACACACACACACACACACGCACATGCACGCACACACACACCATTTTCTTCTCTAAGATAAAAGCTATTTCAATTATTACAGTTTGGCAGTGGGCTCATCATAAGTTACTAGCACTGCACATATACAAAGAAAACTCAGTAGGTGTTTGGGTTTACCCATGTGCATTTGTTTAGTTTCCTTAAGATCAGCATGTGTGATTCATATGTCTGTTTTCTGTACATGCCTCAAACGGGTGGTTATGGCTTGAGACAGGATTGTGGTTTTTCTGACTTCCCTGCTCTAATACCATCTGGTGGTAGTCCACATTCTACCCTTCTTCTAACATTTTTCAGTTCTCTTTAGAGGCCTGTTTTAGCCTGCCCTGATTGGTGCAAAGAGGCAAAGAGACATACTTGTCATTAGTGTTTTCCTGGATCTGTGTCTCATGATTGGGCTTCCCAGAAGCTAACTCTCTTGAAGGCACCTGAAGCTTGAGGAAAAACCTCACCATATTCCAGTATATTATTGTTAAATAAATAAGGAAGTACCTAACACCTTTTATTTTTTAATCCATGCTAGGTCTTTTATACAGATCTTTATCTAGGTAATTCTTTCAATCTACATTTACTTCAGTCTGCCCAAATATACCACTGTTGAATTACCTATCACCAATTAGAAACTATTCAGCAACTGCTAAATAAACTAGAATCTTACCTTTATTGGTTACACACTATTTCTATTACACCTTGAGGCCTTCCTTAACTCAGTGAACTCAGGGGGTGAAACCTGGATATTGGCTAACTGATTTGTTTTTACACTTTGCTACTACTTCCTAGGATTTATCTTTCTATACTAAAGGAGAAGCTCTATCTTCCTAAAGAAAAATACTAGCATATTCTACCACATACAAATACACACACACACACATTACTTCATTATTTAATTAACCCATATTTATCACATGATTTTTGAGAATGGGGCCAATCAATACCTAGAACTATACACAGGCATGCTGTTTTATAAATGCTTTAATTCCCATCAATGATATTTCTTATTGATTGGTGGCTGAGATGGGAATCATCAGTTTCCACCTCTGAAGAATAGCTGCACTGCACTGCTTCTTACTGCTTGGAATGTTTGCTTGCCAATAGCTGTGTGATTCATTTTAAAATAGCTGTTTTTTCCTCCACAACTTTGCAAGCACTTATTGTTTGCTGATTTGTTTATGATGGGCATTCTGACAGCTGTGAAATGGTATCTCATTGTGGTTTCAATTTGCATCTCTATGATGGCTAGCAATGCTGAGCATCTTTTCATATGTCTCTAGTCCCTTGGTATGTCCTCCTTGGAGAAGTGTCTGTTCAGGTCCTTTGCCCATTTTTTTAAAAATTAGATTGTTGGTCTTCCAGGATTGGATTCCTGTGAGTTTTTATATATTTTGGAGATCTTAACCTTGTCCAAGCTATCATTGGCAAATATGTTTTCCCATATGTTTGGTAACCTTTGCATTTTGCTGATGTTTTCATTAGCTGTGCAGAAGCTTTTTATTTTGATTAATTCCCATTTGTTTATTATTTCCTCTATGTCCCTTGCTGTACAGGGACATATTGGTGAAAATAGTTTCATGGAATATCTGATATTTTCCGGCCTATATTCTCCTCTAGAACTTTTATGGTATCATGACTTATATTGAAATCTTTTATGCATACTGAGCTTATTTTTGTGTATGGTATAAGTGTACTTAGCAAACAGTTTGATACAAAGTCATCATTCAGAAATCAAAGGCATTTTTGTACACCAACAATAAAATATGGGAAACAGAAATCAGTAAAAAAAAATCTCATGCACTATAGCAACAAGAAATATAAAGTCCCAAAGAATAAACCTAATCAAGGAGGGAAAAGACCTGTACTCAGAAACTACACAATACTGAAGAAAAAAATTGAGGAAGACAACAAAAAATGGAAGCATATACAGTGTTCATGGATTGGAACAATTAACATTATCAAAATGTGCATAATGCCCAAAGCAACTTGTAGATTCAATGCAATCCTATTAAAATACCAATGACATATTTCACAGATGTAGATCAAACATTCCAAATATGTCTATAGAGCCATAAGTGACCCCAAATAGCCACAGTAATTTTGAGAAAGAAGAACAAAGTAGGAAAGATCACAATACCTGACATCAAACTATATTATAAGGCCACTGTAATCAAAACAGTCTGGTACTGGCATAACAACAGACACCTAGATCAATGGAACAGACTAAAGAACCCAGAAATAGGCCCATGTCTCCATGGTCAATTAATAATTGAGAAATGGGGCAGGAGCATAAAATGGAGTAATAGCCTCTTAAACAAATGATGTTGGAAGATGTGGACAGCTACATGCAAACAAATAAACTTCTACTCCTTAAAGAGATGCATTTGCAGAGTTCTCAGGATATGTTACACACATTTTAACTAGTCAACCAAAATATTCTCCCAAATGAAAAATAAAGATTTATTCCCTTTTCTAGATACCAGAACTACCCTATAGTATAAAAAAGTCAGCCCAGTTGGAGAGGTTGGGTATGGGATATGATGATTCAGGAGATCAAGAGCTCTGAATAGGACAAAGAAATCACAATAAAGAAAGTGGAAAGATGCCCACGTGGTACACAGCTCTTGCTAAGGAAATAAGATGTGTGCATATGTAGGCTCATCTGTTCAGTGTAGAAGGGACTTGCTTACCCTAGAAATTATCTTGGTAGCAACTTTTAACTCAGAATGTTCCAGTACATTTTAGTGAGAGAGCTTTCGCTTATTTCTTATGCAGCTACAGTATGTGCACTATAATTTTAGTCAGGAACAAATGATAAAATGCAATTTTGAAAATAAGATACACAAAGTATTCATGACATGTCAGGAACCTGGCATTAAACACAGGACATGCTCAATTGGGATGTTTCAAAGAAACACATTAATGAGGTGATCTTTAGTAAGGTGTTTGCAGAGTTAGGGAAGTACAATGCATATGTAGACACTCAGAGACTCACAACATGGCAAGCCATTTTTACCCCTACACTTGATACGGCAAAGGGAGGCAATGGGGTTATTGGAGCATGGCTAAGAGCTGGGTGTGAAGCAGGACTGCCTGCATTGCTGTAGTACTAGTTTAACCTCACTTATATATACAGCCTTGCTGGTAATCTAGCATAGACTTTTATTTAGTATTCATAACTTTGCTTAGATTAACCTGTAGACCAATTTAGATCACCCTTGACATTATAAGGCTTGTGTAACCACATCTCTAACTTGCCAAGAGTTTAACAGAAGGGATGAGATCAATTAGGTCAACATAAGAAATGTCCAAACCTGCAGGAATTTGTACGAGTTTATTTGAGTCAAACTGATGACAATTTCCAGGAAGCAAAACATCAACAGATTAAGCAAATGCTCCAAAGAATGGTGGTTCTGAACACTACTTTATACATTACAGTCCAAGGGGAACATGTGTGGGATGAAAACCATTGGCAATAGATTAGGGAAGCAGGAGAAAGCAAACTAGGGAAACTTCTGGGGTTGAATAAAAGATAAAATAATAAACAAATACTTTTTTACATCCTCATTATAATAATAGCATATCCACCAAGTGGCAGACATTTTCCTACATTTTGAATATGTGAGTTTTGTATAGCCATGTTCCCTAACTACACCTGGGCAGGAATCCTTCCAGCTATACCTGCAAAATGATGATGCTCAACTGGGTGTTTATGCAACAATTCCTTGAATAAAGACAAATCAGATTTTTGCTCCTGGACATGCAGCTTTGAAGAAGTGATCAGTCCTGCCCTAAGGGGGATAGTGCTTGCCTGACAACTTGTAATGAAATATTGAGTTGGCTAAAGAGTTTATTTATTTTTATTCCATAAGATGGGTCTAGTAGCATTTAGTTGTATTTAACTTCATTCAAAACAATTTTTAACACTTTAATTTACTCTTTATTGTATTTTTTGCATTACCTTGTAGTTCCTTTATACCTCCCTTCCCTTAGAAATCACCACACTGTTTTCCATGTCCATGAATCACTTTTCCTTTTAGCTCAATTCCTCCATTTCCTAACCTCCCCACCACCACTTGTTATCATCCTACTCTGCATCTAAGAGTCTGTCCCCATTTTCCCTGTTAGTTCAGTTTGTTCACTAGATTCCACATATGAGTGAAATCATATGGTATTTGTCATTCTCTGACTGTCTTATGTCACTTAGCATAATGTTCTCAAGGTCCATCCATACTGTTGCAAAGGGTAAAATTTTCTTCTTTTTTTGTGGCCAAGTACTATTCCATTTTAAAATGCCCAATGGTTGTTTTATGGACTGATCTACTGATGGACATTTGGGCTGCTTCTATATTTTGGTGATCATAAATACCACTGCAATGAATCCAGTGGTGCTTATGCTTTTTTGAATTTCTGTTTTAGGTACCTTTGAATATATTCCCAGAAGTAGGATCACTGGATCAAAAGTTATATCCATTTTTAATTTTTGAGGTATCTCCATATTGCTTTCCACAGTGACTGTACCTGTCTTCAGCCACACCAACAGTGCAAAGGGTTTCCCCTTTCTCCACATCCTTGCCAGCACTTGTTGTTTGTTTGATTTGTTGAGAATAGCCATTACAACAGGTGTAAGATGGTATCACATTGTGGTTTTAATTTGCATTTCTCTGATAATTAGTGACATTGAGCATCTTTTCGCATGTCTATTGGCCTTCTCTATGTCCTGTTCAGAGAAGTGTTTATTCGGGGCCTAGCCCATTTTGTAATTGGGTTATCTATTTTTTTGGTGTTGAGTTTTGTAATACTTTGAAAATTTTGGATATTAACCTCTTATCAGATGTATCATTGTCCCATTCCCTGGGTTTCATTTTATTTTGTTGATTATTTCCTTTGCTCAGCAAAATCTTTATTTTGATGTAGTTCCACTTGCTTATTTTTTTTCTTTTGTTTCCCTTGCCTGGGGAGATATATCTGATTAAAAATTTCTACAAGCGACATCCAAGATTTTGCTGCCTATGTCTTCTTCTAGGATTTTTATGGTTTCGTGCCTAACATTTAAGTGTTTGATCCATTTTGAATTTATTCTTGTGTGGTGTAACAAGATGGTCTAATTTAATTTTTGTGCATGTATCTGTCCAATTTTCCCAACACCATTTATTGAATAAACTGTCTTTAGCCCATTGTACATGCTTATTTCTTCTGTTGGATACTAATTGACTATGAAGGTGTGGGTTTATTTCTGGGCTCTCTATACTGTTCTGTTGATCTATGGATCTATATGTCTGTTTTTATTGCCAGTACCATGCTCTTTTGATAACTGTGGCTTTATAGTTCAGTTTGATATGAGATAGTGTGATTCTTTCAAATTTGTTTTTCTTTCTCAGAATAGATGCTGTTATGAGGGGCCCTTTGTGGCTCCATAAACATTTTTGAAATGTTTGTTCTAGTTCTGTGATTTATGTCATTGGGATCTTGATAAGAATTGCCTTGAATCTATAGAGTGTTTTGAGTAGTATGGGCATTTTCATGATGTTCATTCCTCCTGTCCATGAGCACAATATGCCCTTCTATTTATTTGTATCTTCTTCAATTTCTTTCTTCAGTGTCTTATCATTTTCTGAGTACAAGTCTTTTACATCCTTGGTTAGATGCATTCCTATGTGGCGGACACTGGCCAGCAGTGTCTGCGTCATTATGGATGAATTAAAACATACACACAGACTACTGAGTCTGGTGGAGGAATAAGGACGACAGCATGGCTTTTCTCTCAAGAAGAGCAAAAGCTGCAGCCTCCACCATGACAGGCCTTTATTCTAATCTCTCCTTACATTCCAAGATGGTTCTTTCTCACTATCCTGGTTACAACAAAGGAGCCAATGCCCCTCATCATGTCACAGAAGAAGGACATTAGCAAATGAATAGGCAAAAGTGGTTGAGCCAGTCACACTGGCCCCTGCAAGGCTCAACACTGATTTTAGGAAGTTACAGTAAGCATTTGCAGGCTGAGGGAGTTTTTAGCAAAGAGAAAACCTCAAAACAGCTTAGGTATATTGCAAATCTGAGTACCCACAAGAGAACCTATCTGTGGGCATGGGTCCTGTGCATCTCTGAGTGGGAGCTGGGCCCACGCCATGCAGAAGGGTCTGCCACATTCCTAGGTATTTTAT
Organism: Anoura caudifer; assembly: GCA_004027475.1. Classification (NCBI taxonomy): domain Eukaryota; kingdom Metazoa; phylum Chordata; class Mammalia; order Chiroptera; family Phyllostomidae; genus Anoura; species Anoura caudifer. Next base: position 2,883 of record PVKU01010457.1, on the reverse strand, counting down.
TCTTTTTGAAGAAATTGCAAATGGGATTGTTTTCTTGATTTCCCTTTCTGTTAATTAATTATTGGCATATAAAATGCAACTGATTTGGGGGTGTTAATTGTGTATCCTGTTACTTTGTTGAATTCACATATCACTTTTAATAGTTTCTTGGTGAAATATTTGGGGTTCTCTAGGTACAGAGTTATTCATCTGTGAATAAAAGTTTTACATCTTCCTTTCCTTTTTGGATGACTTTTTGTTTACACTTTGTCTGATTGTTGTGGCTAGGGCTTTCAGTAGTATGTTGAATAAGAGAGGTGAAAGCAGACGTCCCTGTCTTGTTCCTCTTCTTAAGAGGAACACTTGTAGTTTTTGCCCATTGAGTATGATGTTGGCAGTGAGTTTTCCATATATGGCCTTTATTATGTTCCCTCTATTCCTACTTTACTGGGAGTGTTTATCATAAATGGGTGCAGGAATTTATTAAATACCTTTTCAGCATCTGTTGATGTGATCATGTAGTTTTTATGCTTCATTTTGTTTATGTGGTGAATAACATTTATTAATTTGCAATGTTGCACCACCCTTGCATTCATGAAATAAATCCCACTTGATCATGATGTATGATCTTTTTGATGCATTTTTGTGTTTGGTTTGCTATTATTTTATTGAGGATTTTAGCATCTATGTTCATCAGAGATATTGGCCTGTACTTTTCTTTCATTGTAGTGTCTTTACCTGCTTTTGGAATTAGGATAATGCTTGCCTCATGAAATGAATTTGGGAGTCTTCCTTCCTCTTGAATTTTTTGTAATAGTTTGAGTAGGGGAAGTATTAGTTTTTCTCAGAAAGTTTGGTAAAATTCCTCTGTGGAGCAATCCAGCCCAGGGCTTTTGATTGTTGGGAGTTTTTCAATTAATGCTTCAGTTTCACTAAGTATAATCTGTCTATTCAAATTCTCTGATTCTTCCTGATTTAGTTTTGGAAGACTGTATGTTTTTAAGAGTTTGTTCATTTCAACCAGGTTGTCCAGTTTGTTGGCATATAGTTGTTCATAATATTTTCTTACATTCCTTTTATTTCTTTGGTGTCAGTTGTTATTTCTCCCCTTTCATTTCTGATTTTATTTATTTGGGTCCTTTCTCTTTTTTTTCTTGATGATTCTGGTTAAAATTTTGTCAATTTTGTTCATCTCTTCAAAGAACCAGCTCTTAGATACACTGATATTTTGCAATTTTTATAGACTCTATTTTTTTGTTTCAGCTTTGCTCTTTATTATCTTATTCCTTCTAATTACTTTGTGCCTTGTTTGTTGTTCTACCTCAAGTTTCTTTAAGTGTGAAGTTAGATTGTTTATTTGAGCTTTTTCTTGTTTGCCTTCTTTTTTGAGATAGGCCTGTAACACTATGAATTTCCCTCTCAGCATTGCTTTCTCAGTGTCCTACAGATTTTGAAGTCTTGTGTCCTCATCTTCATTTGTTTCAAGGTATCTTTTTATTTTTTCCTGTATGGGTCTTGCTGTTGACCCATTAATTGTTTAATAACATGTTATTTTGTTCCCATGTCTTTGTGTGTTTTTTCAGTGTTCTTCTTGTGATTGATTTTTACTTTCATAGCATTGTGGTCAGAGAAGATGCTTGATATGATTTGTCTTCTTAAATTTATGGAGACTTGTTTTGTGTCCTAACATTTGGTCTATCCTAGAAAACATCCATGGGCATTTGAAAAATGTGTATATTGTGCTGTTCTGGGTGAAATGCTCTGATATATCAATTAAATCCACTTTATCTAGTTTGTCCTTTAAGGCCGCTGTCTTCTTTTTAATTTTCTGCCTGGGAGTTCTTTCCCATAATGTCAAGGGGGTGTTAAAATCCCCACATATAACTGTTTTTCTATTGATGTCTCCTTTTATCTCTGTCAAGATTTGCTTTACATATTTAGGTGAGCTTTTGTTGGGTACATAAATGTTTACTAGGGTTATACTCTCTTATTTGATTGTTTCCTTTACCATTTCATGGTGTACTTCTTTGTCTTTTACTATACCCTTGGTTTCAAAGTCTATTTGTCAGATATAAGTACTGCTACGCCAGTTTGTTTTTCTTTTCCATTTGTATGAAATATCTTTTTCCATCCCTTGACTTTTAGTCTGTATGTATCTTTCTATCTGAGATGTATCTTTTATTTATTTTTTTAATTTAATTTATTTTTTTGTATTTTAATTGTTGTTCTTGTACAGGTTTCTGTCTTTTGCTCCCATTCCAGCCCACCACACCAGCCCTCCCCACCTCCCTCCCATTTCCACACCCGCTAGTTTTGTCCATGTGACCTTTATACTTGTTGCTCCAAACTCTTCCCCTTTCCCCCTGAAATTCCCTCCCCTCTCCCCTCTAGTGACTATCAACCCCTTCTCAATTTCAGTGTCTTTGGTTATATTATGCTTGTTTGTTTGTTCTGTTGATTAGGTTCCTGTTAAAGGTGAGATCATATGGTATTTATCCTTCACTGCCTGGCTTATTTCACTTAGCATAATGCTCTCCAGCTCCATCCATGCTGTCATGAAGGGTAGGAGTTCCTTCTTTCTTTCTGCTGCATAGAATTCTATTGTGTAAATGTACCAAAGTTTCTTGATCCATTCATTTACTGATGGGCACCTAGGTTGCTTCCAACACTTGGCTATTGTAAATTGTGCTGCTATGAACATTGGAGTGCATAGGTTCTTTTGGATTGGTGTTTCAGGGTTCTTAGGATATAATCCTAGCAGTGGAATTGCTGGGTCAAAAGGTAGATCCATTTTTAGTTTTCTTAGAAAATTCCATACTGCTTTCCATAGTGGTTGTACCAGTCTGCAATCCCACCAACAGTGCACTAGGGTCCCCTTTTCTCCACAACCTCTCCAACACTTGT
>PVKU01010456.1:0-52074 GCA_004027475.1 Anoura caudifer | reverse complement strand
ATTCTGTAAGCATCCTGATTACCAGGGTTTTGAATTGTGCATCTGATAGGTTGGCAATCTCTTCATCGCTTAGATAAATTGGCTCTGGGGCTTTGATTTGTTCTCCGGTTTGAGCCATTTTCATTTCTGGGTTTTTTTGTTTGTTTGTTTGTTTTGTCTAGTCGCGGCTGTTATGTAGTGAGGGGTGGAGCCTCAGGTGTTCTCCAGGGCGGGACAGCCCAGTCGCTGGGTAGTGATGCTGTATGTGGGGGCGGGGTCTGAGAGGAGATAATGGCGGTTGCTTTACTCACTCAGATTCCAGTTCCTTTCACCGCTTCCCCTTTGCCTGGATTATCTGCACGTGAATGTGGGACCACCTGGTCAGCCAGCTGCCTTGTGCGGCCTCACTGGTTCTGCACAGTTGCCGCCTCGTGCCCGGGGTCTGCTAGTCGCGGCCTGTGCACCTGGGGGCTGCCAGCTGCTGCTGCCTGCGTGCCCGGTCCTCACCTCCACTTTTTCCTGCCGCGACTCCGCCCCTCTTACCGGTCTGGATGAATCGTTGTTGGACTTCCAAACAGTTTGATTTTCTGAGTTCTGGTTGTTTTCTTGTTTCTAAATCTTTGTTGTCCTTAATTTGTTTGTGAGAAGAGGCACGGTGTGTCTGCCTATGCCTCCATCTTGGCCGCAAGTCTGGAGGAGAACTTTTTAAAGATTGTCTTTTCACCCAAGTGATTCCCATTAATTTAAGTAATATTCTGCAGCCTTTGCTTACATTTATTATTTTTCCCATTTGAAGACTTTCATATTTTCTGTTAGATTTCTATATTTTAAAACTTTTAATAGTTTGGGTATTTTCTTGTTTTCTGTGTAGGCAATCATAGGTGACATGATTTTATTTCTAATACACTTTAAATCTTTTCTTATCATACAGCTCAGAAATCTAGACCAATGTTGAACTGAAGCAATGATGGCAGAAATCCTTGCTTTCCCCTGACAGAGGTAATGCATCTCATTTATCTCAATTAAGAACAATACTTACCATAGATTATTGAGTAGATACCCAGTTACTGAGTTCTTTGACATCCAAGTCTAAATGCCTCTAGGCTTTCTGTTGGACTGTTTAGTTTCCCCAGGGAGTGTAGCACTTCATCTTCTGCCTGCAGGTTAGGTCAGCCTGACAGTCAGTGTTCTCAGTGCAAGACAGGGAAGGCACTTGACCTCTGGTCCTTAACTGGTCTCCCTGTTTCAGTTTGGCACCTCACACCTTCCCTGTACTGTGCCTGTTCTCCCAGTTACAAACCTATCTGGTACATCCCTTCCAGGGTATAGATTTGTCTTTTGCTTTTGTAGAATTTCACCTAGACTCTCTCTTTTCAATGCTACTGTTCCCTGAGATTTCAGAGGTACTTGATGCCTCCATTTCAGGCTCCTCTGGGTTTCTGTGGAGTCAGTCAGACACTCCATGTTGCCTTCCTCCCTCCTGCAGGCGGGCTGTGGGGTTTCAGCTTTCCAAGCTTCACTGAGCCAGCCACCACGTATCCTCCTGCTTTCCTTCTTCTGAAACATTCTCGACATTTCTTGTCTCTTCTGTTGCCTTTGTGGGTTTATTCCTTTATTCCTTTTTGGAATTTTAGAGGAGAGTAAGGTTAAATAATTGGTTTGCATTTCTAGTGTTTAACTGGAAGTCCTGATTTATCTTTTCATCCCCTTCCTTCATAACTTCTATGTCATCTAGGTCATCATTTTATGTATGAACAGCATATGGCTGGATTAAAAGTGTGATTAAAATCCAATTAGAGGATATTTTTTTAATTGTCAAGTTTAACTCACATATTTATTGTGAGTATTGTTATACTTGAGGTTATTTATTTCTGTTATCTTCACATTTTCGTATACTATAGTTTTTCTTTACCTTTCTCTTTTTTCTGGTGTCTATTTTATTGAATTTTCCTCAGTTCCTGCTCTTTCCTTTTTATTAGTTTGGAAATTATAGATTCTGTCTCTGAGGTTTTAGGTATTATACTTAAAACTTAAACTTATATATTTTATTTAACCCAGCCTAAGTATAAACATCTATACCCTTATCCAAACCCCTTAGGATGATTAACTCTTATTATAAACTCTTGATTACTAATTTCTTTGATTGTTCAGGATTCCTTTGACTTACGTTTAGCTATATGTGTTTCTAAATGCCCAAAGTAGTCATCATTGCTTTTATTATTATCACTGTTTATTTAACAATTTCTGTGTTCACAATTGCATCTCACCTTTTTGTTCTGCTTCAGTTAACCTATTACAGAATAACATGCTTTAATAGTGTTTTTTGGCAAAAGTCTTTGAATAGTACATTCTCTCGACTTTCGGTAACAAAAAACATATCTATTTTACTTTTATTTTAAATCTTGATTAGTTGGTTATAAGGTTTTCAGTCCATTGTTAACTTTTCCCACACATTGGAGATATTGTTCACTGTCTCCCGACACCCATTGCTGCTGTGGAGGAGACTTCCCATTGTTTCCTGTAGCTAATTTCACCCCAGTTTTTTCCATTTAAGAATCTCTTGTTGTCTTTTTGTTCTCCACATTTTATTATTATTTTTAATTGTTTTATTGTTGTTCAAGTACAGTTGTCTGCATTTATCCCCCATGATCTCCAAAATATATAAAGATCTCCACACTTATTTAAATATATCTAAGGATGATTTATTTTTATTTTTATGTTTATAATATTTAAATAATACATCTAGGTATACATTTATTTTTATGTTTACAAACTTTAGTGCTTCTGAGGATTTATGTTTTTCATTAGTTCTGGAAGATTCTAGGTCATCATCTTCTCAAATATCACCATTCTTGTTTCTTTCTGGAACTCCAGTTTTATGTAATTTCAGTTTTATGTAAATTAAATTTTCTCATTCTCCTAGTCTTTCCAGTCTCCTCCTCCTGGTCCCCTCTTCTTTCTTCTACTTTGGAATAATTTTCTCTGTTCTCTCTTTTATAGTACTACGTTTTTTTCCATTTTTAATTTAACTAATTTGTATTTTAACCCACCTGTTGAAATTAAATTTCATTACCACTGGTTCTTTCTCCAAAATTTTCAGGTATTTTCCCCTGAGTATTATATTTTTCCTTATAGCTTCCATTTCTTCTTTTAGCTCTTTATTTGAAACATACTCATTTTCTAATTTTTCTCAGCTTATTCTATAATCTAAGTTACATATTCCAATTTTGGGTATTTGCAGACTTGTGAATAACTTTTTAATGTAAGTATATTTTTATCAAGGATTAAAATTATTTTGCATGTGTGTTTGTGGGTGTTGGGTGTGGCCTACAAGGTATATGACGTAGCTGTAGCAAAAAGAATGGGAGCTTGGGAGCTGGGTGGACATGGATTTCAGTGTTGGTTCACCTCTTATTAACTATGTGACCTTAGACAAGTTCCATCCTATCTCTGCCATGGTTTCCTCATTTTAAAAATGTGGAATCTGTGCAAAATAGCATTGTGCAGGTGGCCTGAGATAATATTGGTCAAGCACTTAGCACAATGCCTGTGCTAAGTGATATGTTTTTAGAATGTCAGCTACTATTATCAGTGTAAATATGAAAAATTATTAGGGAAGCTAGTGATAACTGCAGTGCGGCATCTACCGTGCATTTGTCTTGTAGCCTTGCTGATCAGAGTCCTGAGAGGTAATGAGGTAGGACTAGAGAAAGAGAAGCAAAGAAAATGCATCTTTAGGGTCTTTTGGGGGTGGGGCGGAATAGCTCCTCTGACATATTCTTTGGTGGTTCTAAGACTAAATTGTCCAAGAGTGAATTTGTGTGTGTGTGGGGGGGTCACTCCATTTCTGAAAGTCAGTAGTTAATGTGATTCCCTTAAGTTTCCTGGTTTATATTCTCCTCCCTTTGCAATAGTTCTTTCTTTGAAGATGTCTTGCCTGCACTGTATGTTTTCATTTTTTTGTGTTTTTGCTATTTTGGCACTCACCAGTGTGCTGTCCAGTCCTCCATGCCCAGTCCCCCATGTGCTACATCTTATCTAATCTGCATTTATTAAAATATTACGTAAGCCTCAAGACCTTTCTATCACACTGCTCTCTCCTCCTTTCTGGTCCTTACTGTTCTTAGAGTTTGGAACATGCCATTTAGCACTGATTATTTCCTGCTTGTATCACTCTGGTTAGAGAGTGAACACCTTGAAAGTGGGGGCCATATTTTGGAGAAAACTTTATGGCTCATATCAATCTACTTGAGCTGTTGCTTGTCACAGGTTCTCTTTGCTGAGATATATTTTTCAGGTTCCTGAGCATATACGATGTTAACTCATATAATTGTCAAAGTAAAATATAGGTGTTACAAAAATAAAAGGTGGAGGTCTGTGAATATCCCCTTCACTCCTTTACTAGGACTATAAATACAATTTATGAATTCTTTCTTTTTCTGCCCTCTATTTGTTCTGTGCTAAGTAGAATACATTTTGGGGGAGTATGTAAATAAAATGCAAATGAAGCAGGCCTTTTATGTCATAAACCACATTTGCCTCCAAGCCAGAAAAATGTGGAAACTTGTCTACATTAATGGAAAATAATCACTAGTTTTTATTTGTGAAGTTTGTACTTTAAAATGTATTGAGATTATCTCAGGCAGCATTAAATGTGAAGCTTCCGATGGTGGCTTTTTCTACCTTTACTGTGGTCTTCTATATCATACCCATCAGAGGACTGATGAGCACGTTTCCATCCCTTTTCGCTGAGAAAGGACAATAGAATTATTTAAGTCCCAACAGGTATTTGTAGAATTGCATATTTGTCCAGTTCACTTTCTCTTTATTTCCTTAGACACAGCTGGGATTTGAAGAGAAACAAAGCTATAGACGTTACAGTCAAACAATTAACATTAAGAGCAGAATATATGAGTTTTTCTTTAAAAAGTCAGAATTTCTCCCATATTCCCCAAAGTGTGTTATTAATTCTCTTGGCATGTTACACAGCAAAATGAGAGTATTTATGAATGTGGCTACTTCTTTTAACAAGTTCCAATAACTGCTTCCTACACTTGTGTTTTTATATCAATTACATACAGTAAGCACTGAAATCAACCAAAGACAATGGCAGAGGCCAACTTGAGATATTCATGTTAAATGAAGACTGCTGCCTGCCAAAAGTAAAATGTGGACATAATTTTATAACACCATTTTATAATTAAAGTCATAAGTGAGGTTTCCTGCTATTGTTTAAAAATGTGTCATGATAAATTTAAATCAAAGATATGGGCAAAGAAAGGTCTGCAAAATAACAGATGAAGGCAACTAAGATGGTACAGGAACATGGCCTGGTGCAGAAAAGAAACACATGCAAACAATTTTAGTGAAATAATTACATTTATTGTAGATGGAGTTCTGTTTTAGAAACTATAACCACTTAGAAATGGTTTTTATTCATGTCAGATTGAGGTTAACTTGTTGGTACTGTCTGTCTATAGAGAGATTTTTTTTTTTTTTACCAGCAGGGAAATTTAATACATTGATTCAGTGATAAGACCATGTCTTCTGACCAAATATTTGCCAAAGTCCCCTAAAACTGAAGAATGTGACTCCCAACATGTGGAGTCCACAGTTGCTACTGTTGCCAGATTTAGCAAATAAAAATACAAGATAGCTAATTAAATTTGGATTTCAGGTAAACAACAAATATATATTTTAGTATAAGTATGTCTTATGAAATATTTGACATGTACTTATACTAGAAATTATTTGTTTTTTATCTGACATTTAAATTTAACTGTGTGTCCTGTATTTTCATGACAAGTTTAGCTTTAGTATAAAAATACAAATTTTGGCAATGGATTTTTGTACTTTTAAGGTAAATATTTGAAGGAGAGTAAACTTAAGTGATCAGAGCAGAAGCTAAGGTAAATTTATTTTTGCATTGTCAGCTCATTATATTTCTAATGTTCACAGTTACATGGATGAATGATGATTTCTGCTCAGTGAAGGGGAAGATTTTTGCTTTGCTAGTGAACACAACCCATTTCAAAGAGCTGCTCCCCAAAGGAGATACATTGATTCACATACATGGATAGATTTAATCATTAGGACATTCCTGGCTTTAGTAAGTCATGTTTGTCTAATGTGAAGGCCATTCCCAATGTATCAATTCATTCATCTTGTCTCTAATACAAGCCATGTGTTTCATAAGGGAGTTGAAAGGACATTAATCAGAATCTCCCCCCTTCAACCAGTCCAAGGGGATGCAAAGTTCTTGGTTACATCTCAAATGTCAAGATATGGGGAAATGGATAATAACATTCAAAGCATATCACCTGTAATTCATACTGTTGTTACAATTGCTGTGAAATATGTTGGGGGTGGGAGGCAATATACCATAAAGCAATGTCTATTCACTGGAAACTGTGGCTGGAAAGGGCTGGAGGGCTGTATCTGCTTTTTCTCAGCAGACAAAACTCCTATTGAATCCATGAAAAAGCAGGAATTGATATCCAAACTTATGTATAGCTTGATTGTACTTTAAAAGATATAGTCGCCTATGACTTGATTTCCTTCTTATAGATCAGTGGTTCTCAATGTTGTCTGTGTATGGAAACCAGCTTTTGAAGCTCTCCGTGCCGAGGCTGCACTTCAGACCTATTAAATTACAGTCTCTGGGTTTGGGATCCTGGCATTAGTCGTTACCAATACTGTTGGTAGGACTGCAAATTGGTGTAGCCACTATGGAAAAGAGTATGGAGGTTCCTCAAAAAACCAAAGTAGACCTACCATATGACGCAGCAATTTCAATTCTGTGTATTTATCCAAAGAAAATGAAAACACTAATTCAAAAAGATATACAGACCCCTATGTTTATTGCAGTATTATTTGCAATAGCCAAGATATACAAGCAACCTAGGTGTCCAATGACAGATAATGGAATATTACACAGCAGTAAAAAAGACTGAAATCTTGACATTTGCAACAACATGAATAAAACTAGAGGGCATTACGCTAAGAGAAATAAGTCAGACAGAGAAAGACAAATATTGTATGGTTTTACTTTTATGTGCAATCTAAAAACAAAACAAAACAAAACAAAAAACCAACCAACTGAACAACAACAACAAAAAAAACAGAGACCAAAGGGATGACTACCAGAGAGGAGGGAGTGAGGGGAAGGGGGAAAAAGGTGAAGGGGAATATAGTCAATACTATTGTGCTAAGTTTGCATGGTGACAGGTGATTACTAGAATAAGTGGGGCGATCACATTGTAAAGTATAGAAATGTTCAATCACTATATTGTACACTTGAAACTAATATAACTAATATAATACTGTATACCAACTATACAGAAATAAAAAATAGCAACAAAACAAACAAACAAAAAACCTCCCCAGGTGCTGCAATGTGCAGCCAAGTTTGAGAGCCTTTGGGCCATCGCAGGAAAATCTGGTTGTAGACATGGAAAGGCCTGACAACTGGTTGGCACTCATGGTTTTTGATTTTATACCAACTCATCATGCTGTATTTAGAAACTATTCCATATTTACAAAATGTTGCTAGTTCATCATCATCACCATCATATCAGTATGATGATCATTTCTCATGCTCTTCAGAGGAAAAATAATGGTAAATGATTAAACAAAATAAACAACTCGTAGTAAGATGCTGAAATGCAAAACAGATCCAATGCACCAGGCACATGGGATTTGGGTAGTGAGAGGAGGCCTCTGTAGAGGACATTTCAGTGAAACTCTGAAACAATGGTTCTCAAAGTGTGGTCCCAGGACCAGCCACCCCAACATTCCCTGGAAACTTGCTCCAAACAATAATTCTCAGGCCCCACCCCAGCACTTTGGAATCAGAGCCTCTGAGAGTGGGGTCCAGAAGTTTGTGCTTTGACAAGCTCTCTAGGTGGTTCTCATGCATGGTCAAGTTTGAGGCTATAAACATTTCTCCAAACATTGATTTACAGTCCCACAGGAATTGCTGTGTTTTCAGTCACTTAAAATAATATGTACTTTCAATTTTGATTTACCTTTTAATGTCAGGCTAATATAAAGAAATGTTTTAGAATTCCAAGTTAGGTGACTTTTTGTTGCTAATTTCCAGTTTTATTGTATTACATTTAGATAACATGGCATATTTGATTTATAGTTTTGGGATTTGACTGAAAATTTCCTGAGGTCATCAGACCAATTTTGCAATGTTTTATGGGTTTTGGAAAAGATTATGTATTTTTTTTTTGAGTACATGTATTTGTATATATTAAGTCAGGCTTGCTAATTCAGTTGTTTACTTATGTGTGCTTGATCTGTAAATTTATGATTATAAAGGTGTGAAAGATTTCTATTACATCTGTGGTATGCCAATTGTTCTTTGATATGCTAACATTTTTTTCATATATTTCAGAACTATGTCCTTACATAAAAATTCATGAGTCTTATATATTCTTGATAATTTTTAAAGCATATGTAACACTTTATTAGCTTATATCATTCCCAATTAACATTTTTTGCCATAAATTATATTTTGTCTGATATTTAATTTGCTTGGTGTGTCATACATTGTGTCTCTTAAAACAGCTTATAGTAGATATTGTCTTATTTTGTTAATTCTGAATCCAATTTGAAAGGCCCTATTTTTTTAAAAATATATTTTATTGATTATGCTATTACAGTTGTCCCATTTTTTCCTCATCATTCCCCTCCACCCTGCACACCCCCTCCCACCCACATTACCCCCCCTTTAGTTCATGTCCATGTGTCATAAGTTCTTTAGCTTCTACATTTCCCACACTATTCTTGCCCTCCCCTGTCTATTTTCTACCCACCATCTATGCGACTTATTCTCTGTACCTTTTCCCCCTCTCTCCGCCTCCCACTCCCCTGTTGCTAACCTACCATGTGATCTCCATTTCTGTGTTTCTGCTTCTGGTCTAGTTGTTTGCTTAGCTTGCTTTTGTTTTAGGTATGGTTGTTAATAATTGTGAGTTTGCTGTCATTTTACTGCGCATGTTTTTTCTTTTTTTCTTAGATAAGTCCCTTAAACATTTCATATAATAAGGGCTTGGTGATGATGAACTCCTTTAACTTGACCTTATCTGAGAAGCATTTTATCTTCCCTTCCATTCTAAATGACAGCTTTGCTGGATAGAGCAATCTTGGATGTAGGTCCTTGACTTTCATGACTTGGAATACCTCTTTCCAGCCCCTTCTTGCCTGTAAGGTCTCTTTTGAGAAATCAGTTGACAGTCTGACGGGAACTCCTTTGTAGGTGACTGTGCCCTTATCTCTTGATGCTTCTAGAATTCTCTCCTTCATTTTAATCTTAGCTAATTATGATGTGCCTTGGTGTGTTCCTCCTTGGGTCCACCTTCTTTGGGACTCTCTGAGCTTCCTGGACTTCCTAGAAGTCTATTTCCTTTGCCAGATTGGGGAAGTTCTCCTTTATTATTTGTTCAAATAACTTTTCTACTTGTTGCTCTTCCTCTTCCCCTTCTGGTACCCCTATCATTTGGATGTTGGGACGTTGAAAGATGTCCTGGAGGTGCCTCAGCCTCTCCTCATTGTTTTGAATTCTTGTTTCTTCATTCTTTTCTGTTTGGTTGTTTCTTTCTTCCTCCTGGTCCACTCCATTGATTTGAGTCCCAGTTTTCCTCCCCTCACTACTGGTTCCCTGTGCGTTTTCCTTCATTTCACTTATTGTAGCCTCCATTTGTTCATCTAATTTGCAACCAAAATCAACCAATTCTGTGAGTTTCCTAATCACCTTTGAACTGTGCATCTGATAGGTTGGCTACCTTTTGGTTGCTTAGATGAATTAGCTCTGGGGCCCCCGATCTGTTCTCCCATTTGAGCCATCCTTTTTTTTTGGTCTGGTCATGGCTGCTACGTATTGAGGGGAGGAGCCTTAGGCATTCGCCAAGAAGCATTTTCTGAATGCTTCTTAGTAGTTTGTTCATAATTTATGGGTCCACTATCTTCTCATAATTAGAATGGAAAAAATTTTCATCTATTTCCTGTATTATTGATTTCTACTGTTGATATCATTAGTACTTCAATATCTTCAAATATTTGGTGATAGTAACCACCTCTTCAGAAAAGGAGGGCTAGGTTGGTTATTGAAGGTATTATGCACAGGTACTATCTGAGGTCTCTTTCCAAAAGTAGGCACATTTCTTTTTAACTTGCATGAACAGAAAGCAGTGAGGAGAGACAGATTTGGATGAACCTGGAATCTCATTTCCTTGTGATAGTTTAGCAAAGAGCTGACTCAGCAGATCTGAGTTAGCTCAGCAGGCTGATAATAGGTACTCAGCTCTTGAGACAACCTCCCCAATTATTTCTAACACATCCTCTTCCCTGGCCAGAAGATTCCATGTAACAGTCTCATAGCTGTTCTATTTTTATGACCTTATGAAAACATAGAACATTATGGGATCAGAGTCCTATGCTCTTGGGATATCAGTCATGTTCACACACTTACCCATGCCTGGCCTAAGCTATAGTTTAGAGGTTATTTCCACTCTATTACTTCCCACTTATAGTTCTTATTTTTTTTACTCGGTAAACTCTATTTGGTATCTGTACTACATGGATTTATATCCATGTAGTAACAAGCAGACTTGGGGAACTCTACCATATGAAAAGTTGAGATGGTGTTACTCTAAGCATAGGACGATGTTTTTAGTTTCTCTACATTGCTGGCCTTACTTTTCTCTTCATGTCTTTTGTGGAGTCATAGAGTTCTCTCTTTGGACCTAATTTCTGTACTTGAACCTTAACCTTACACTTTGTTTCGAGGCAAACACAATAGCCAGCAGCTCTGCACACAAGAGTCAGGACGTATGTACATTTGTGTTTTTGATATCAACTACAGTAGATCCTGGAACAACATGGGTGTTAGGGGTGCCAGCCCCTGGGCAGTTGAAAAGCCCTGTATAACTTTTGGCTTTACAGTCAGCCATTCACATTTGCAGTTTCAACTAGCTGCGTTTGGAAAACAGTATTTTTGATCCTAGGTTGGGAAGCTGCAGTTGGGAATGTGAAAATGGTATTTTCTATCCGTGATTGGTTAAACATGAGGATGTGAAACCCCTGGATAGGAAAAAGCTGACTGTAGTTATTGAAAAATCCACCTAGAAGTGGACCTAGTAGTTCAAAACTATGTTATTCAAGGGTCAGCAGTCTCTGGAGAGGGCCAGGGGTGAGTGTGCCAGCATTAATGCAGTAATGCAGAGCCCGGCATTAAAGATATTATAGCGGTGAACTGCCCAGTCTATTCCCTGATGAAGAGCAAGAGCAGGTATTGTGAATCTGTTGTTCCTTCAATGTGCTTCAGTTTCCTTGTGCTACTGAGGTTGAGCATCTCATTAGGCTGAGTGCAGTCCTAATATTTAAAGACATATATTATTTTCTCTGCAATGTACATTCCTAATGCAAGTCGCAAACTTTATCTGGTGCTCAACCAAAAAATTATGATCTGTTCCAATGTGGGAGGAAAAACTGTCAGTCTTATCAAGAGGCAGTCTATCTGTTATTTTACCTATAATGAACTCCTCTGCAAGTTCTATTTTAGATTGGAATTTTTCTCTGCTCTGTCTTTTACATTAAGCTAATTCTATCTGCTCACATTAAAAAAATCTTGTTAAAATTATCCATTAATCCAGTCTCGTTGTAATTTCAAACCACAGAATATTATACCCTGGCCAAGTAGTGTAGTTTGCAGGAGCATCATCCTGTGCACCAAGAGATTGCTTGTTTGATTCCTGGTCAGGACACAGACCTAGGTTGTGAATTTGATCCCTGGTCAGGGCTCATACAAGAGGTGACTGATTGATGTTTCTCTCGCACATGGATGATGTTGATTGATGTTTCTCTCTCACATGGATGATGTTTCTCTCTCTCAAATCAATAAACGCATCCTCAGTGAGAATTTAAAACAACAAAAAAAATTATAAGAATGGACACCTTTGATGCCCAATCTAGAGTAGGCCTAACTCCCTGTCTTTCCCATCTGTTAAATGTGCATTCAAAGGTATTTTTCAGAACCTGAACTTTCCTGACCATGCATGTATGTATGCAAAAATTTTAAAATATATTTCAGTGATCTAGTGGTCTGTTTGCTCTGCTTACGCCCTGTTCCCAAACCTAGTGGCTTAAAACAGCATGCATTTTATTGTATCTTACGATTCTATGGGTTGATCGGACCTTAGCCATTCAGTTATAGCTTGGGCTTGGTAGATAAAAATGCCTACCACAATATTTCCTATGCTACATGCTATTCTCAAACCTTGCTACACTCTGATCAAATGGTTGAGTCTGTGTCCTCTCCTTTGAAGCTGAGTGGGCCATTGCAGATTGCTCAGTGAATAGCCTACAGCAGAAGAGATGCTTTGTGACCAAGGCCAGTTCATAAAAGGTAATCCAGCTCCCCATGCCTCTCTCTTGGGACACTGGCATAGAAACCCAGCCACTGTTCCCCAGAGTGGCCCAGGCCTTGTGGAGTCTCAGTCCTGGCTGAGATTCCAGCTGACAGGCAGCACAACTTGCCAGCCTGGTAATGTGAAACATCATGTGGAGATGCCAAACTCTGCCCAAACTAAAGATATATGAATGAAAGAAATGTTACTGTTGTGAGCCACTAACCTTTGGAGTGGTCTGTTTTGCAGTAGTAGGAAAATTAGAATAGGTGCTCTAATGTAGAGGTAGTCAGATGGTGGTATGGAGCTCAGTAGATTCTGCCTTGGTACTCCTCAATGCTGCCTCTCTTTCCAGATGGGGAGCCTGCACTCCTTATGTGACAGCTCAGGGCTCCAAAAAAGACAAAGTGGAAACTTCCAGGTCTTTTTAATGTCTGAACTTGTATGTCCCAGAATGTCACTTTATCCACATTTGATTGGTCAAAGTAGTCATAGCCCTAGCCCAAATTTCAGAGGAGACATAAGCTCCACCTCCTGATGGGATGAAGGAGAAATGCATGTGCATGCAAGAGAAAGGGAACTAATGTTGGCCATCTTTGGAAATTAGCAGCCCTACTTCCTTCATTAGACTATTAGGTCCATGAGAACCCCAGCTTTGCCTGTCTTGTTCACCATTGGATCCCCTATTGCTGTATTTGACGTGTACTATATGTGAAAATATTTATTGCAGAAGTGAATGAATATATAGTGTAAAAGTGTGCAACTTTTTAATGAGACTATTTCCTTTGACCAGAATACATTTTTCTTTTTCCCTATGCTGACTAATTCCTCCCCAAAACTCCTCAAAATCAGTCTAAATACCATTTCCTTCATGGGTCCAGGCAGAGCTGGTTACTCTCCTGGTTCCCTCAGTCTATTATTCATGTCTCATTGTTATGTTGGGTATTTCTTGGTTTCCTTCTGGGAGGATCACAAAGATCATATGTTAGTCATCTTTGAATGACTCTCAGTGTCTGGTAGGTAGTATGGCTTAGAAATAGGGTCATGGCTTAGAACAAATGAACACTCAAAAATGCAGTTACATCTAATTTGGTACCATACAATAGGTAAATAAAACATTTGAAATGCATTTTAAGGAGAGGTTATGACTAAAGGCCTTGGGCTGGGGGTGGAGGAGGGTGGGGAAAGAGAGACCCTTCAGTTAAGAAAAGGAAAGTTATTTCCCCCTCCCAAAATAAGTTGAGGTTACTGAAAAGTTAAAAATAATAATTAGATGACTTTGTAACACTAAGAACCTCTAACGTTCTTGACTTTGTCTGTAAAGTGGGGATATACCGGTCTTTATAATAATTTAAGGTCGATGTGAAGAGTAAATAAAATATAATATGCATAGAGCTTGGACAAATGCCTGGAACATAGTAAGTGTGCAAAGCATGGCAACAATAATAACAAAACTTCCCACACTCTTTGTTATTTATTGACTGGCCACTTCATACCAGGAACTGTACTCAGGGATAATATGAGTGCCAAATAGTGGGGGTTCTTTGTTGCAGTAATTCAACATGAAGCAAGAAAGGCAGAGAAACCATTCTGGAAACAGCAACAAGGTGGTGGCACTTCAAGGAGCTCTTTCCTTTTGGTTTTGGTGGCACATTCCATGGCTAGAATCTTTTCCAATGCAGGAGGGAAGAGCAGGTGAGCCTAAGATTTGCTGATTCTGCAGTTTGGTGACAAGGTGAGAAGTCAGCTCTTACTTAGGAAAGTACAAATCCCACATCTGAAAAGAAATCTCCAGGCCAAAGATTTCTGGTTCTTGGGAATTTGAAGCTTGTTTAATGTAGCACTTCCTTTCCATCCAGTTATAGAGCTAAAGATAAGTCTGTTTTATTAAAATTAACCTTCCTGTGAGAGTTATTCTGAATAACTTGAAATGGCATGGACCCTACATAAGAACCACACAATGGCAATGAGGGATCCTACAGACGTGTCACCAGCAGCCTCACCCAAACTCCACAGCCAAACCCTCCAGGTTTCTTGGAGAATCCGTCATCAACTGAAATTGCTTTGTTTGATGCCTTAGATGGCTTCTTCAAGGGCAGAAGGCCCAGACAGACCTCTTTGCTAGCTGCCAGCTAATTGATTTACTTCCAAAATACAAAGTAAGACTCACTGTTCTCATTGTTTTTTCCTCTTCCTTCTTTCCCACCACTGCTTCTTAAAAAAATAAATCCTGTTTTACCTTTGTTAACTGACAGCTGTTTAATGGCCACCTCCTTTATATACAAGTGAGTTACTTGACATTCATATAATTAAGTACATGTTTCTGAGTCATTCTTTGACATATGACATCATGGAGATTTACCATCATATGCAGTCCCTTACAATATTTATAAATGTTCTGTTTCTTTTTCATATAAATGCTACTCCTGGAGCTTGGGTTTATAATACAGAAACAGAGACAGATGCCTTGTTGAAATAGGATGGTTTGTTATTCAAGTGGCCTGTGGACACTGATTGGTCTGGATATCACACATATAAAAAATACCTAGAAATGTGTTGGGCGAAGATAGAATTAAGTATTTTAGCCAGAACTGTCTAGTTAATATCAATATGTAAATGAAAGAAAATTATTTTCTGAGCTCTCTAAGGCGGTGGTTCTTAACTGGGGGCAGTTTTGCATTCTGGGGTGCACTTGGCAATGTCTGGAGACAGTTTTGGTTGTTGTGACCAGGGTGGGGTGGCAGGGAGAAAAGTATTGCTGGTACCTGGTGGGTAGCAGTCAGGGATGCTGCTAAACATCCTACAGCGCACAGCTCCTCACAACAAAGAATTATCTGGCTCAAAGTTAATAGTGCCAAGGCTGAAGCCCTGCTCTAGGGCTGCGGATCCCATTGACAATCACTTTGGATTGCACTGACTGGTTTAAATGTCCCTTTTATCTCCCTACTCTATACCTTTGCTGCATATAGTCTCTTGCTTTTCTCTAAGCCAGTGTCAAACACAGGCCTGACACTGAAATATTTCTTCTTGACTTCTGTGACTCTGGGAATACTTGCCAAATGAATGATGGGGCTAACCTTATCAGCTAATTGTTTATGCTTCTTAAACATTGTGACCTTTTTGTATTCTTCTTACGTCAGTTTTGATTTCCTTCTTCTTCTCTAAAACTTGGACTTGGAGTTACCAAGGAGATAAATTCCTCAGAGATGAGGAAAGAATAGTAACGAAGCTGTAGGTAGCAGGGAGTTACTAACATTTCTCTGCTTTGATACTGAGATTACCAGGCCTCCTGGATAACAGTGAATGTATAAGGAAGGGATTGTGTGTTTCAAGGTAACATTTATATACTAAAAAACTCATGTGAATTAACTAATCTTCACAATGTCCCTGTAGTGGATCTTTCATTAATCTTTGTACCTACAAGTGCTTCCTTTTGCAAGAACTGGTTATTTCTCCAAAATTTGGTGAGACCAAGAGACTTTATATCATTAACTAGTGAGTCGTTCTAAAAGTGCCGGCTTATTCATGACTAGACAGTTCCATCCCTTTTGCGGCATTGGCCAGGTTTTGTAAAGTGTAGCCTCTTGTTTATTTATAATGGACTTTGGGATCCTTGGACAAGATGTATTACATATGTGTGAAGGATTAGAAGGCAGTTTTTAATAACAACAGGAATAATACTGCTTTGTACTGCTAAACTGTAGATCTTTTCTTCTAAAGATTTAAAGCCCATTATAGACATAATTTGATTGTTGCTCTATTGCAACAGTGTTTTTCCTTCTCTCCCTGTCCAGTCAGATTGCTTCTTTATTAAAGATGGCACGAATACTTTCTCATGTTATGACCTCTTTGATAAACAGCTCAGGATGTTATAAAAGCAAAGCAGGAGATGTCTCAAATAATTAGTGACAGAAGGCTTGCTGATGCTCGGGTGTTAATGTTGCCAGAAAGCTCAGCTATTTGCGGGTTGCTCAGTACGTTTTTGTACAGATGTGTGCGAGGTTGAGTTTCAGCCATACGCCTGTAACAGCATCAGGAAACATTTTGTCATGCTACTTCCTTGGGTGATCTTTTATGACCAGAAGAAAAAAAGTCATATTTCTGTCTTGTGAAATTGAGCTTGAATTCTGGGTAGTTTAGCAGTAATCAGTATATGCCTGAATCACAGCTGCATGGAATGGTTTGTATTATATACCAATGGCAACTACTGCTCTAAATATGGAAATTAAATACTTTAGGCTCAGGCTGATTCAAATCTGTGGGTAGGAAACGTCTGATCTTTTCCAAGATAAGTTTATAAGACTGTGGAATTTTCTCTAGGGATACAAATCCTGTTCACATTCATATGTATTTTTTGGGGGATGGTCTCTTGAGGTCTCTTGGCAGCCACCTTCTTTAATATGGGGAGAGACTGGGATCCATAGGAATGCCAAAGGGAAAAAAAAAATCAAAACGTCCTCAGAAGATTACCAGAGTGTGGTTGATCTAGAGAGCAAATCCGACAGTTCCAAGCCTCAAGACATGAGTATCAAACAATACTTGGCTTTCTTCCCTCTAGGCATGAGATATCCACATTTACCCAGAATCAGTTCGTAATTTGGAAGCTTCTTAAGTTACTGACATTCTCAGATCCTGCACCAAATTTCTCGTCCACTCTTCTAATCATAAGTAGTTATGTACAGTATTACAGTCGCAGCCTCGATGCTTCTTTTATCAGCCCATCATTGTCAATGCTTTTCTTAGAGCCCACGTGGCCATGGGACAATACCGTAACACATACAAGATGACTAGATGGAACTCAGCTAAGCTACAGAGCTGCTTAATTTTGCCTAATTAGTGTCTGTTATAGCTCACTTAAAAATTTGTTCAGGAGTAAAATTGACATGATATCTCAGAAATTATCTACCATTGTCTTGCTAGATGATCCGAGTCTATGACTGTCTAGACACCTCCCAGACAATGCACTCTGCCCTGTTCTGACCCTCTCCAACCACGTTAGAGGTCACATTTGATTTTCTAATGGTGGATACTTTCTGTCACACCAATGTTTCCTACCTCAAGCACTTCTGTCCCCCTGCTTGAGGGCTTTCTTTGGCCTTAGGGCTTACTGATCCTGGCTTGGGACAGGGCTCATTCCCCAGGACAAGTGCTGGGGAATGAGCACCCTTAGAATTGACCCTCGACTATTGAGGGATAAAAGTTTGTGGATATGAACCTGGGTTTCCTCACTCCCAGGTCAGTTCTGGATCAGTCCCACTGATGACCCACATGGTGTCTGAGAGGGTGATCAGTGGGACTGATCCTTAGTGCTTACTAGTGTCCTACTCATTTACACATCCTTTCCTAATTCCTTCCCTCACCTGGTCCAGTCCCTCCTCCTTGTGATTGCTGCTATCACTTCCCAAATAAATTACCTGTTCATAAATTCTTGTCTCAGGATCTGTTGCTGGGGTAACTTAAACTAAGGCAGCATCTGATACAGTAGCTCACCAGAGAGCCCTCCTCTTCTCACTCAACATTCAGTTGGTTACTAAGTGTTTCAGCTCTACTTCCTAAGTAACCCTTGAACTGTTTCCTTCTCTTTTTCTAGAGTTCAGTTCAAATCCGTAGTATCTCACTTAGTTGATTAAAGTGGCATTTGAATCTAGTTCCCGATAACCACCCTTTCACAATGCTGCCAGAGAGACCTTTTCAAAAGGCAAACCTGAACCTGTTGCTTTCCAGCTTCAGACCTTTCAGTGGCTTGGGCCATTTGTCACCTGGTTCTTTCTTACCCATACTGTGCCCTTCTTGAACTTCATACTGTTGCACATGTTCTATGGCTGCAGTGTGGGGTTTACACTCCACTTTTGTCCACCTGTGAACTTCAGCATAATTTGAAAGACAAAATAAACTTTACCTTCTCTCTGGAACTGTCCTTCAGGGACCACACTCACTGGCAGCTTCTTCAGTCCCATCCCTTTGCTTGTACATGTCTCCATGAGTACCTTTGTCTCTGTTGGTGAGTCTATGGGGGGGTCGTAAAAGTAGGTTTACAGCTGTTCATATCAAAAATAATGTGATAATTAATAAATAACAATACAAGAATAAACTGTGTTTTGAGTACTCACAGCTGTAAACCTACTTTTGCCCCACCCTGTAGTGACTTTTATCACTCAGCTGAAAGTTCCCAGCCCCTGGTCAGCACCAGCATGAAATTAATTCTTGAGCTTGAGAAGGACAAGTTGGCCATTCAGGTTGTCCCTTGGAAGTTTGTTATGGAAAATATGGTGGAGCTGAGGTTTGAGAGGAAGCTTTCTCTTCTGCTAACACATAAGAACTACTTAATGAAGAGAGACAAACTGGTGGTGATGTCTGCATGACCCAGAGGTTTGGTGAAAGAATGATTAAAATGATCACTAAACATTCAGTATCTAAAGTGTTACTCTGGTGCTTTATTGTTATACCTACTTATTTTGCCACGTTTAATTTCTTTTGAATAAATGTCCTCCTTAACCCTTGTGACACATGTAGGAGGAGGTAGAGGCATATTTGCAGGAAACTTCAGTTCTCTGGATTTATTTTGTTGCTGTCTCTAGGTTTGATTTGTTAAGACCCAGAGTCATTGAATTCCAGTGATAGAAAAATTATAAAGTAAAATAGGACAATGTTCAGTTCTGTCCCAGCTTGGCTTGGAAGGTACCTAGATTTCTGTTGGTTAGTTGCCCTTCTATTGGGGGACATTATAGGGACCAGCCAAAATGCTGAGCTCTGTTCCTTCTGAGGGAGGACTGTGGGGAGGACCCTGTTTACCTAGTGCCATGGCTTGGGTGCTCTGTCTCCCTTCCTGATGGAGACTTCTCAATTCTGGAAACCAGATCTACTGTCCCAAGGAAGGGGTAGGGCAGGCCAATTTCACCATAGTTTCTACATGGTCTAGGATGGGGAGTTGGTTCTCCATACCTTTGACATCATCCCCCAGAACTTCCTAGTATCAGGGAGATATGATGGAATGAAGAAAACATGGTACTTCATGGTAACTCTCTGGAGGCTCCATGGGTGTCTAATGAGAGTTGAGAAGGGGCAGAGTCACCAAGCAGGGTTGAGGTCAGCTGTGGCACCATGGCCATCTACTAGTTGCATTGGAACACACAACCACACACGTGGTGGTGGCTGGGGCATGTCTCCCAGGTCAGATGGGAAGCTGGATGTTCCCAGCCTTGCAAGGGGCTGGGAACTTCTTTTTAATTGGGTAGAGCCCTGAGGCCTGTGTGATGGGATATAGGCGTACCTTGCAATACAAATAAAGCCACAGGTGTGGGTCTACCCTGAGGAATGGAGACAGGAGATACTCGCCAAGACCAGGCAGAGAGGAGGCTGGGAGCCACTGCCCACAAGCAGAGCACAGGGGTCCAGTTCCCACGCATAGAGTGACCTGTATCCCAGCCTGGATTCCCAGCAGAGCAGCCCTCACCTGCAGAGGCTGGGGTTTCACTCTCTGGTATTGGTTTCCTCACTCTTTCCATGGGGAGCCTAGTGTGCCTTGTCCTCCCATGTTGTTGTCGTTTTTTTTTTTTTTTCCTCCTTGCTCAGGCCCATCTGAGCTGAAAAGGTGGTAAATCCTGATTTCTAGACTGAGCCTTTGCTCTTGACCTCTACATTCCAACTCTGCTCTGAAATAAAGTCTATTTTTTAAAAACTAAAAGCAAACAAACAAGCATAATATAACCAAAGACACTGAAATTGAGAACAAGAGAGGAGAGGGATAGGAATATCCAGGGAAAAGGGGAAGGGATTAGAGCAACAAGTATGAAAGACATATGGACAAAAGCTGGGGGGGGCGTGGAAAGGGAAGGGAGCTGGGGAGGGCTGGGGCGGAGGGACGGGATGGGAGTAGAAAACAGAAAACTGTATAAGAACAACAATTAAAATTTAATTAAAAAAATAGCCATGGGGATAAAAAGCACAGCATAGGGAATTTAATCAATAATGTAGTAACTACAGATAGTGCTAGGTTGGTACTTGAAATATTGGGGGATCACTTTTTAATGTATATGATTGTCTAACCACCATGCTGTACACTTGAAATAATGTTGAATGTCAACTGTAATTGAAAAAAAAAAACAAAAACTAAAAGCAAAGATAAAAAAATTATTCCATCAATGATAACAACACTCCTGGTTATTTTGCTCTGTTTTGAGAAGTACTGAAGAACCAGTTTTTTCTATTTCAACAAAAATAATTGTAATAGTTTATATTTTTTAAAATGTCTTTCATGCAGCTCAGTCCTATTTACACATTTTGTTTCTTTCCATAGTTTTGTTTAATCTTCATGACAGTTCTCTAAGGAGGTATTACTGTAAGCTCCATTATACATATGAGGAAATAGAGGAGCAGAGAATTAAGTAACTTTCTCAAGGCCCCACAGTAAATGGAAAAACTGTACTGGCAGCTCCACAGTTACAGTGCTGTACAGGGTGGAATAAAAATAGTTTTACAATTGTGAGTACCTGAAACACAGCGTTTATTCTTGTATTATTATTTATTAATTATTATATTATTTTAACCCTGGCTGGGCAACTCAGTTTGTTAGAATGTCCTCCTGACATGCCAAGGTTGCAGGTTTGATCCCTGGTCCGGGCACATAAAAGAATCAACCAATGAATACATCAATAGGTGGAGGAACAAATCAATGTTTCTCTCTCTCTCTCTCTCTCCCCCCCTCCCCTTTCCTTTTCCTCTACAATCAATAAATGAAAAATTAATTATTGTATTATTTTCCATGTAAACAATTGCAAACCTACGTTTGCCTCACTCTGGAAATATATTCCACCATTTACTACTTGCTTAACAAATGTAAATAGTGGAGACCCAGGCCCTTTGTAGCATCAAGGAGATACTCCTGGTGGGTGCAGCAGTGCTGCTTCGGGCCCGCTGTACATGTTGCAAAGGACAGTGGGCACAGGTGTCCATGCTTTTATTGACCTCTTACCTTTCTACCCACACTCATCTCTCCCCCTGGGGTATTCTCGTTTTCTCCCACCTTAAATCTCCAGGCAAATTGTTTCCATGCCCCTCTGTCCACCTAGGTTGTCAACTTTTTCTTTCACTTCCATTGGTTCCCAATTTCTTCTCTCACAGAACAATAGCTGTAACAATGATACCACTACCTGTAACAAGTCTTTGGTGGTCTGTTCTGTGGGAAAGAGTGTATCTATTTACCAGGAAAGTCCAAATAAGCCATTACGATCTTCTAAACCTGCACTGCCTACTCTGGGAGCCACTAACCCCATGTGGCCACTGAGCATTTGAAACAGCAAGTTGGAATTGAGATGTGCTGTGAGTATGAACTGCACACCAAATTTCTAAACTTAATATGAGGGAAAAAAGAATGTAAGACCTCTTGTTAATGATGTGTTAAATATAGGCTATAGGTTGAAATGATAGCTTAGATAAAATAATTATTAAAATTAATTTTATTCATTCTTTTTACTTTTAATGAGGCTACTAGAAAAATGTAAAATTGGATGCAGGTGAATCTTGCTATATTGTGCTTTGCTGTATTGTGCTTCACAGATGTTGCATCTTTTACAAACTACAGTTTAAGATACTCTGCCAGCAAAAAGATTATGATTTGTTTTATTGTGGAGGTCTGAAACCAAACCTGTAATATATCTGAAATATATGTGGCTTATGTTACACTTTGGCAGGACAGTGCTGTTCAAAACCCTATGTTCACTGTTTGAGCTAAAGAAAGGAGAGAGGCCCAGCCCTGCCCTGAGGGAATTCCCAAGCTGGAGGGTTGTACAGTCTCTTGTGGACTCTGGTGCTCTTGAACAATACAGACCCTGTGGCTGTCCCTGTAGACGTCATCTGCATTTTAATGGAAGTTCAAACCTAGTGGTGGGAGTTCAGGCATCAACAACTTGCTGGAGAGGTCAGTGTCAGCTGTCAGGCCCTGCATTGTGGAGGCTGCACTTTCTCGGCAGTTTCATAGCGCAGCACCTGGAGCACACCTGGAGCAGAGTCCTGAGCAATCAGTAATTGTTCCGCGATTAAACTTATTTGGGTCTGTGTTGACCTCATCATATGGGAAGCTGCCTCCTCTGCTTGTTCCTAATGGGATTCTTCCTTTCCTGTTGTCATGCACACTCCGCCAAGAGCCCTGCCAGTTTTAGCTCTTTAATTATTCTCCAAGCAGCCCCTTCATGTCCCATGTCTTAACCAGAGCCTTCATCATCTCTCACTTAGATCCTATCTGGTCTTCTCACCTCTAGGCTAGCCCAGGGATTCTCAAACTCTAGTATGAATCAGAGTCTCCTGGAGGACTCATTCATGCAAACTGCTGGACTCCACCCCCAGTGCTTCTGACTCACTAGGTCTGGGTTGGGGCCTGAGAACAAGTTTTGAGGAGATCTAGTTGCTGCTGGTCCAGGGGCTACACACTTTGAAGACTGTTGGCCTAGCCTAATTCTCCCTAAAACACATATCTGATAATGACACTTTTCTAAGACTCTCAAATAGCTGTTCAGAGCCTTCTGGATAAAGTCCAAACTCCAAGAGTCTTCATGGTTGGTTCCATGTGAATCGCCTGGGCTCCATCAGTGAGGACTTCCTTTCCTCCATGGTTCCTGTAGTTCTCCCAGTGGACTGGGTTCTACCTCACCTCAGAGTACCCTGTCTGCTGCACATGTCCCTCCTTTCCCTGCAGGCTGTCTTCCCCAGCCTTCTGGTGACTGTCAGCTTTCTGCTGAGTTGGGCCAATGGAAGGTACAGTTAGGAAATGGGAAGGCAGTGGGAGGGGAGAAACCAAGTCTATTTCTCTCTCTTCTGTGCTTTGAGCAGCATTGACAGCAGTCACTGTATATTTTTTGTGGCTTCAGCTTCTGCCACGTTGCCTGGCTCTAGGGCACTGGAAATACTACCTCTGCCCTGAAGCACTTGGTGTGGAAGTGGCTTCCTGCTGTCTTCAGTACTGGGGTTCTTCTCTGGCCCTGTTTGCTTTCTTAGCTCTTCTGTTGTTAATATTTGCACCAGAGTCCTTCTATAGTAAATGCATGAAGGTCATACTACTGATGTCCAAGAGAACTTTCCTTTTTAAAAATTTTTAATTATCTTTTATATGTCAAGATTATCTATCTATTATCTATCTATCTATCTATCTATCTATCTATCTATCATCTATCTATCATCTCTGTCTCTGTAGATATGCCTCAAGCCATAAGCCAAATGGTAGAACTTTCTGTCATGATTGGGTACTCTGTATCTTCCTTACCCAATATGGTAGCCACTAGCCACCAAAATGGCCATCAGCACTTGAAATATGGCTACTGCAACTGAGGAAGTGAAACTTTAATTTAATTTAAATTTAAGTAGCCACATGAGAGTAGTGGCCACTGTATTGGATAGTGTAGGATTAGACCCTGCTGAATATACAGCCATCAAATTTTAGAAACAGATTTTGAAATTGGCACCAAAAAGAGCGAAGAAGTTTTCTGTGTTCTTTGTTGCACAATATTGTCTTGCTGTCTGCATATAAGCTTCATTACTTTTAAAACCTTTAGCTCACTTTCTGAATTATAGTTCTATAGGGTTTGAGATTACAAAAAAGAAGAGAGATGAACAAGAATTAATGTTAAGTAAATTAAAGCAAGTTATAGAATAATATGTATAGTAGCATCTGATTTGGTAAAAATAAAAAAGGTAGAAATATGAGTCCTTATATAAAAATCTCTGAAAAATTACACAAAACACTGTTAATGGTGGGAATATGGGTAGGAAGCAGGTGAGAACATAGTTTTTATTTAATATACTTTATCTCTTTCTGGACTGTTTGGAGAGAGTGATCTAATCATGTATCTATCTACCTTTTATTTTTTCCCATGAACATGTATTACTTTTATAACAAAAGCAGCAAAGCAAAAAAAAAAAAATCTGAATGAAGTGTTATTACATTATATAGAATGGGTTATATACTTTTCAGCTTTGTGATTTAGATTCTACTGAGCAAGATTTAATCCTTTTCTTGATGACTTAATGTTGTCATTTGAATTTCATGTAATCATTATGATGGAATATTATATTTTAAAAGTACCCAGGATTTGTTTTAATCAGGTGTGGTAAGAAATGCAGAAACAGAAATGATTGCCATGAAGTTTTTATACTCGCAGATCCATGGAAACAGCAGGCATGGCATGCCCACAGGGCCACATGGGGAAGCACCAGTGTGGTCAGGAGGTGGAAGGGGCAGAAAACTTGGGCAAAGACCTTTATTGTAGCTTCTGTGGGAAGGAATGAGGGAGGTGGGTAAGTAGGCCTAAAATTGGTTAATTTGGGTAATTTCAGTGGGCTTCAGGGCACAGTGGCTATCCCTGGCCCCCTGGTATTTGTGCCTGGGATGACTAGGTCAAGTGGATAGTGGCCCAGAGTGTGAGATCCTGGTAAAGGAGGTGGTTGAGGTATGTACTCTGGGTTGGGTGGTTTACATGTTCCCAGGTTGAGTTGTTTGCTGTCTCTGGCAATGGAGAGTGCTTGGAGGGACAGCCTCTATAGGTTAGCAAAGCCCCAGATGTCAAATCATCAGAAGTAGAGAAAGTAAAGAGACATGATTAATACATCTGATGAAGTCTTCAGGAAAGTAGGTAACACTGTATCCTTGAACTGAATTTCTGTGATCTTTGAATTCTTGCTTTTGCTCACCAGGATGTGGGCAATCCTTTCTCCTGCTGCATGTGGGCTTGCATCTGGCCTGTATCTTCTTTCCCTTTTATGTTTGTTAGACTTATATATGTCAACTAACTTGTATATGTAAATAGGCTCTAACTGAGGGTTAAGGTGTTTGCTCCTCTATTAGCTGTCATTATAGCATTTCTGGTGGGCTATCAATTTTGGGGAAGAAACCACACACACTTAACTATCACAAGACAGATTGTTTCTAAAGATGTGGACTTTCATCAGGAGCTAAGGAACCACTTAATGCAAGAGTTCATGCTATGTGGTTGAGCTTGCTACCCCAAGCTATGGCTGCCTCTCACTGCCGTTGGCCAAGTGCTTTGCTCTCGGCACCTAGTCCTTTAACACATGGGGCCTGTATTGTTGCACAGGGGAAACTTCTGCAAACAAACTATACCCCAAAGGGAAACCATTTATGGCATTCCGGACCTTCTTGATTCTTGAGTCAGCTTAGGGGCAACAAGGCCAAGTCCCCATTCTGGGGTTTCTAGTGTATTGGAAGAGTATGCCTACTTCCAGCTTTCCAGAATCCTGGAAAGACCATGTTTTGTATTTTTTCTCTTTGCTTGTCTTAGCTGTGTACTGTATTCTTGTGGGCTTCTAGATAAATATAGTTGCTATATTATGGGGCACCCATTTTTCATATTTATTGCTAATAATGACATAAAACAAGCCAACAGACATACATAGAAGTAATATCCTGGTGGTTACATAATTTGGGTGAGTTATGTAACTTTTCCATGTCTATTCCTTCAACTGTAGAATGGAAATAATAATGGGACCTAGCCTATAGGATAGCTATGTAGGTTAAATGATTGAGTTTTTGTAACATTTGCACATTTACAATTCAAGACAAATGTGTGACACCCAATATGTGGAAACCTGCTTTAAAGGAATTAGTAAGGTAAGAAGTGAATTTATTATAGGCTATGTAAAAACTCACATGGGATTTTGAGAATTTCCCCCACTGGAAAATAAATCCCTTAAGTGGGAACTACCTAAGCTTTGGTATTCTATTCAATGTGGGTAAAGTAACACAGATAGCTCCATCCCATGCTGAGATCAAGTACATGAAAGCAATGTTCAGTGGACTGGGGGCCCTGGACATGAGGGAGAATTGGAATGGAACACCCGCTCTGTGCCAGCCCTCCAGACCCTGCTCTCTGACCCCTGGATGTCTTCAAGTGCCTACTGAACTCAAGATTAATTTCCCTCTGATAATCTGGGTCTGTAGATTTATTACCTCTGACATTTTCCCCAGGGTTTATTGCTTTCTAACTGCACAATGGGAAAGGAGGATTCACTAAATAGACTTTCTACAGCTAATCTAATTATAAACCCTTCTATTATGGGGTATAAAGAAGTTTCTTGGCAGACTTATTCATAATTTCCAAACCTTGGAAACAACCCAAATACCCATCAGTAAGAAAATGTATAAACAAACTGTGGTGTATCCATTGTGGTATGTCTTCTCAGCAATAAAAAGGGACAAATTGACAGAGACAATTAGATGGATAGAGATAAAAAAAGACACATTTTGTGGAACAAAAATAGCCGGACAGAAAAAAGTATGCATTGTATGATTCTATTATATGAAAACATATGCTGACAGAAATCGAAATAGATGTTGCCTCTGGTAGGGATGCTAAGTGGCATTGGGGAACTTTCTTGAGTGTAAAATAATTACTGTGTCTTGATCTGGATGATGTTTATATAAATTAGATGGTTAAATTCAGTAGCATTGAGGCTTGTGCATGCTACTGTATATAAATCATACCTTAATAAAGTATATTTGAATATTGAAAACTTTTACAATGGGGATAACTTGTTATGAGGGAAATGAGAAAGAACATTTAAGAATATCAAATGAGAAACCTTTGATATATAATGAATCATGCTGTATTGTTAGCTAGGATTTAAAATATTTCAGGGGATGATTAGCTAAGAACCTTTCTTTTCCTTGTGTGGCTCCTGGTCTCTGGATTTCACTGTGACTGCTTATGGGCAACTTAAGCAGAGCATTGGAGGAGAAATCAAAAGGAGTGAAATTTGCAATTGGAAGGCACTGTAACACTCAGAAAAGGACAAAGTTTTAGGTGGGCTTCCTACAAACAGAATGGAATGGTGATTCTTGAACAAGGGATATACTAAGTGAGAGCACTCAGGATGGGGCGCAGGAAGAAGCTAGGTGGGCAGAGGTGTGGGCTGGGCTGGAGCCTAGCCTGCAGTGATCCCATAGGTACCTCTGGAGTGTGAATGGCACCACAGAGTTGTTTCACCTGGAGGCAAGAGGGTTGGGCTGTAGTACCCACCAACTCCCCCTCTCCCACCAGCAGTCACTGGGGGGGTGGGGTGGGGAGGAAACTGCCTTGCATGCACACGTGCTTGCATTACTTGCATTAATGCACACATGACAACTTTTAAGCATTCCCTGGTGAGGCAGATCCTTTCAATTGAGGTCACCTTTCCTGAGACAGGAGCAGCCACCACTGAGAGCAGCTGGGAGATGAGGGCACCTGGCTAGTAAAGGGGAGCTGGGTGGAGCACTGACAACGCCTGCAGGCAGTCACAGGACTGGTGCAGCAGGTGTTGAAGACAGATGGGTAATGCCATATCAGGTGATAACAGGGAAAGGGGACTAGGCAACCCACACAGGCAATCTACAGAACCTCAGAGCACTATGAGATGGCATGGGTCATGGACTTACTTTGGAGAAACTGATATATGCTGGCATTTGTTTGGAATTTGAAAAGCAACCTCTAAACAGGCACCTGTATTACAATTAGAGAGGTTGAAAATGCTTTGTACTTTTTCTTCACTGCATTTATCATGATAGCAATTAAATTGTAATTATTTCTGCACTTATTTAATTTCATCCCCTCACCATACTGTAAGAGCTGTGAGGGGGCTCACAATACTATAAAAGAATCTCTGTATCTCCAAGGCCTGGCACATAGTAAGCGCCCAGTAAATATCAATGTGTGAATGAGTGAATGGGTTTAGAAAAAGGGAAATGAGGTAGTCATAGATTGATTTCATATCAGTTGTTTTACTTTCCTGAAATACCTTCTCTGCTGCCTGCACCAAGCCTTTCTATTCTCTTGTGCCCAGCCCTTGCCCACCTCTGCCTGGTGTCCTCACCCCAACTCCCCACGTGCAATGCCATTTAACATTTATGACTATGCAAAGCCTGTCACCTTGCTTTTCTAACTGGTTTTGTGTATTTAGCTATAATCTAACTCATTACAGAAAGGGTTTTGTGGAATTTTTTTTGATGGTTGAATTCATGGCCTGCCTTTGCTTTATAGGATGCTTCTTTTCTTATGCCATTCCTGTCACCTATAAAGCACTTCTCCTGACAATCATTACCTACTAAATCTGTCAAAGACCTATTTATGGGCCATTCTGTTACTAATTGGCCCAGTTCGAAATCATCTTTTTCTTGTCTGAGTTCTACCACTCTGAGAATACTTACTTTTGCCTCCTTTTGTCATAGTCCCTCTCTAGACCTGTTGACTCCTTTATAGGAAGATTACACATTGAACTCTTAGTGCTATGAGTACTGTGGGCACACAATAAATGTCTTCTATACTGTTAACATGCGTGTGTAGATATCAGACAATCAATCAAGATGATAGGTTGGTGTATAGTAGCAATAAGGTTGGAAATAGACATGAACGAGGATAAATTCTTTAATTTTTTTGAAGTGACTCAAGTTCAGTATTTAATACTTGAAGAAGAGGCAGAGGGAGAAGTGGTAATGGAAAAAATATATCTGAAAATCTTCTTAATGCAGGTTCGTTGGGATCAGGAGAGCCCTAGCCTGGGATGGAGTGTGACTTCTCCATGAATTTTCTTTTCTTTTCTTTTCTTTTCTTTTCTTTTCTTTTCTTTTCTTTTCTTTTCTTTTCTTTTCTTTTCTTTTCTTTTCTTTCCTTTCCTTTCCTTTCCTTTCCTTTCCTTTCCTTTTCTTTTCTCTTTTCCCTTCCTTTCCTTTCCTTTCCTTTCCTTTCCTTTCCTTTCCTTTCCTTTCCTTTCCTTTCCTTTCCTTTCCTTTCCTTTCCTTTCCTTTCCTTTCCTTTCTTTTCCTTTCCTTCCTTTTCCCTCTCCCTTTCCCTTTCCCTTCCCTTATCTAGTTGGGATGATTATGCCAAACATGGGTGATAGAGACCATCCCCTCTAACTTCGCCAGTCTCACATTTTAGAACAATTCTTCCCAAAATTGAGTCATGTGGTTTGTGGTCAGCATGGCCCAGCCTGTCCCTACTGAGTTTGGAACTGATGTTGATGATTGCTTCTTCAGCCTCGAAACAAGGGCTTATATTGCCAGCAATTCATATTAAATGAAGTCCATTTCCTCTATAATGTGAGAGCACTTTCCTGATCACCCTTTAATCAAAACAGATGTTTTTGAAGTGGCCTAGAACAGGATATGGAAATTTTGGCCAGTAATCAAGTATGGGTTCAAAGGGAGACCCTTGATGGCTCCCTTTGAACTGTGGGCACAGTCTAAAAGTAGCACATTGATATGGTACTTTGAAATGAAAGTAACTGCTAGAGATTGCTGCTGAATTCTAGAATCAGCCAGTTGATTGCATGAAGATGCTCCACATGTGAAACATGAGGGGGAATGTGGTGTGGGCTCCTGTCCTGTGAACGTGTTCTGTGTCAGTACTGTGCTCTGCAAGACTGTAGCTTTCCTTTCATAATCTCCCCCTAAGGTAAGAGGAAGAGTCACTTCCTTTAACACAGGGTTCTGGAAACATAGACAGGTTGTGCCTTACCCCAAACCTGGTTTATATTGGGGAAACTTAATTCGATACTACAAACACTAATTAAGGCATATAACTGTACTAACTTGCTAATGTGCTGGATCCAAAGACAGAGAAATAAAGCAAAGTGGTGAGGCAGGGAATTTATTCGTAGGATTATAGAATTAGAAGGGATTTTAGGCATTCACTGTTACAAAACCTTTATTATAATGATGGCCGGATGGGGTAGGAAGGAAAAGAAAATTAGCATTTAATACTTGGTGATTATGTGTCAAACATGTGGATTGTGTTGTTCACAAAAACTCTTCCCTAAAACTCTATATGGGAAAAGGTGGAAAAGAATACATGAATATATTTCAATTGAGTACAATGGAGACATTGAGCCTTTAAGTTACTTAAATTTTCATAAAATTCCTGTGAGTTAGATGATGTACAATAATATAGTGAGAACAGTTTGGATGACATCGATGTAACTTGGCTCCCAAGGAGAGTGGACTGGAATGCACCTGCGTGAAAAATGACTTCACTGTGCTTGCTGGTGGGGGCAATAGATGGCACTGACTGAGCATGTGTACTGTGTGGCTGTCACATTCAAAATGACTGAGTGGGTAGAGCAATGAATCTGCCTCACATTTTATGTTAAGCTTGAACATTCCTCTGTGGAAACTGTTCAGATGATTCAGAAGGCTTTTGTGGATGACACAATGAGAGCAGTGTAAATAAAAGTGTGGCACAAACACTTCAAAGATGGTCAAGAATCTACTGAAAGTGATCCACATTCTGGAAGGCCTGCAACAAGCAAAACACATGAGAATGTTGAGTGTATATGGGCTGCAATGAACAAAGATTGGCGACTGACATTGTGAGAACCAGAAGCTAATCTAGGGACTCCAAAAACTACTGTGTCCAAGATTTTGATGCAGGATCTCGGTGTGAAACCTGTGGTGGCAAAAGTCATTCCATGGCTTCTACTACCAGAGCAGAAGGAATATTGTGCTACAGTTGTTAATTACTTGATTCAAACCACTACCAATGAACTAGATTTCCTCAAGGTCATAACTGGAGATGAATCATGGGTCTGTGGCCATGATCCAGAAATCAAGGCCCAGTTGTCCCAATGGCAGTCACCTGGTTCTCCACACCTAAAGAAGGTGCAGCAAAGTTGTAGCAAGATCAAGACTGCGTTAACTGTGTTTTTTTTGATTGAGAAGGTGTTGTCCATCACGAATATGCCCCTCCAGGCCAAACAATAAGGAGTACTACCTAAACGTTCTTCATCAGTTGAGAGATGCAATACAATGAAAAAAGCCATGGCTATGGGTAACTGGTGATTGGCAGCTTCATCACAACAAGGTGCCCACTCATGTATCACATCTCATGCAGAGCTTTTGGTGACACATCAAACCACCCAAGTGACTCAACACCCCTACAGCCCAGATTTGGAGCCCTGTGACTTCTGGCTTTTCCCCAAACTAAAATCACCTTTGAAAGGGAGGAGATTTCAGATCATTGATGAGAGTCAGGAAAATTCAATGGCGCTAGTGATGGTGATTCTAACAAAGGATTTTGCAGAGTATTTTGAGCAGTGTAAGAAATGCTGGGAGAACTGTGTGAGGTCCCAAGGTACCTACTTTGAAGGGGACTGAGGCATCATTGTCCTATGTGCAATGTTTCTTGTATCTTGTGTCTTCAAAAAACGTCTCTATTTTTCATGTTACATGGATGGGTACTTTCTGGACATACCTTGCATTTTATATATTTGAGAGAGAGAGAGAAAGTGAAAGTCAGAGATATTAAATGGCATTTCTGGCAATTATTTGAGTTGGGATTTGAACTGGTCGGTCCAAAATCAAAGTCCTGATCTTTCCCAATTCCATATTTCAGATAAGAATACAAAAAGTGCAGAGGGATATGTTTCAACCAAGCCTTCTGATCCATGCCTTGTCTTTCTTTTATTTCTTATTGAACATGCCTACTTGAGGGGATGGGAGGAAGTGGACATTAGTGAGCCAAGAGCATTGGTGCAATTAATTGTTCTTCACAGATTACACACCGTAAATCAGCCACTTTAATCTCAAATTTTCTGTGGGGACAAATTCCAGAGACCAACAAACATTATTTTCTTTTAAGGTGTTTCTGAATTTGCTAATGAGGCTACTTAGAATATTCTTCTGTTTGTTTAACATTTTGTTGATTTATGAAATTTTAATTCATTCTTTTCTAGCAAATTTGTATTATCAAAAACCTGTTTCTAGTCTCTCTTTCTGTGTCCCATGTCTCTCCTCTCCATGGTGTCTACTTTGGATCCCTGAAGCTGGAGTTGGAACAATTTTCTCATTCTTTCTTCAGAGCTGCTGGAAAAGAGGTATTTTCTGAGTAGCACCCATTGAATATTTGGAGATAGTTATGGAATCACTTTCAGCTTTTATTAACGTGAAACTTTCCCTTAGAGCTATTTTTTTTTTAAATGAAGAAATTAGATAAGTTCAGACATGCTTTTATGAATGGGGGAGGGCATGTAGAGAAGGGAGGTGCTATGGGGGTTTCTCTCCCCTGTGTGTGAGCCAGGTGGAACCCACTGTGCTTGGTGGTGATGAAAGCTGAAAGACTTCCTGGCACTGTGTGAGTCTCAGATGGTCTTCTGCTCAGTCCAAAGGGGAAGGAATCAATCCAACGGCAGCTATTAGGAAACCAATGCACTTATTTGCAGTGATCAAGCATGTTAATCTGGATTCTTGCCTTTAATGACAAGGCAATGTGGTCAGTGGAATAGCACTGGCTTGAGACTTGGCACATCTGGTAACTAATTGTGCAATCCAGGGTGAGCCTCTTTACTTCTCTGGTTTCTTCTTTCTCTTGGAAGAAATGAAGAATTGAAATAGCAATATCTATGAGCTCACCAGATCCTTGACAATCTATACCTTGGAAGAATTTTTAGGAGGGGCACAGTGTGGCTGCTCTCTCCCCACATCTTGGATAAGCACAAAAGGGGTGGGTTAATTTATGGATTGGTGAGGGAAATGACTGATATATTATTGGAAAATACACCAGGAAAAGAAAATGTGGTGTATTGAACTAAGAATCAAGTGGCCCAAGATTGAGTTCTTGGCTTTGCCATTAACTTACTGGGTGACTTTGAATGAATATCTAAAACATTTGGGGTAAGTCTTATTACTTAAGTGACAATTCAAATTCAGTGAATGCCCTGTTGATGCCTTCTATGTGCTAGTCATCAAGCTAAGGGTAGAAAAAACAGGATATGATTCCTGACTGGAAGCTCACTGTTTGGAAAGGAGTAAATAAACCATTATGGTGCTTAGTTCTTTAATAG
The DNA here is from genome assembly GCA_004027475.1 of Anoura caudifer. NCBI lineage: Eukaryota > Metazoa > Chordata > Mammalia > Chiroptera > Phyllostomidae > Anoura > Anoura caudifer. The sequence continues at coordinate 18,868 of PVKU01010456.1, read as the reverse complement.
AAGTATGTTCAATTGCTACCCAAACGGTGAGTTACAAATGTGTATGGCACAGGAAAAAGGAGAAGGAAGACTACAGAGGTCACATTTAGTCTAATACTCTTAAAGTATGAAATTGAGGGGAAGGACATTTCAGGTAGAGAAATAAAGTTAGGAAAGAACAAAGAATCTGAGGCAACGAGTCTGGGGTAGTGACAGAGGCTGGGTAAAGGAGGTAAGGGGAAAGAGTGGAGGGCCTATGATTGAGGTCACACCATCCTGTATTGGACTTTTAAGCCTTGCTAAGGAATTTGAACTTCTTCCTGCATGCAGTGAGGATTCAGTGAAATATTTTAAGGGTGTGGTATGATGTGATTTGTGTATTCTGGAGTAAAAATGGAGGTGAGAGGAAAAATGCAAACAAATCAATCAGGAATTCTCACAAATATCAAAGGAAGAGGAAGTGAGAGCCTGAACAAAGGCCTTAGTGGAGGAAATGAAGGAGAGGCTTCAGGCTGGGGATTTTCTTGTAAGTGAAATCTGAATTGGCTACATAATTCATGGGGCCTAGTGCAAAATAAAATCGAGGAGCCCTTTCTTAAAATACTAATTATAGGACAGCAATGACAGATCATTAAACCAGCTACAGGGACCTTCTAAGCTTGGGACCCCTGTGTGTCTGCAAGTGGCTCATGCCCCTGAAACTGGCCCTGAGTAGATTAACACTTGTTTCCTTCCAGGTTTGTTGTAATCATGGTTGAAGAGACTTTAAGATTTATAAGATCATACATTTTGGGGGGGTCCATTTTGCAGGTAATTTCACTTTGTCTACTCTGTCATTTGTTTAGATTTTGATGTTATGTGATTTTTTTGAGTTGTCTTGCCAGAAGATAAGTCTAGAAAAATGCCTCAAAGTCAGGCTGACTGGGATCTTCCATAGGAAAGGTATTCCTTAAGTCACAAAGCAGAGATGGAGTTTCTTATAGCTAAGAAAAGAGAGAACAAGATAAGGGAATAATTTGAAAATAGAGTCTTGTGATAGGATAATATAAAACTGGGGTTAGTTAATCTAGAAGTGTAGTAGTTGAGAAGGACTTTATTATGGTATTTGTATTAGTCAGCTATGCCATAGTAATGCTGTATGATGGACCAAACCACCCCCAAACTCAGTGATGTACAGCAGCTATTCTCATGCTCATGGGTATGCAGGGGAGCTGTGGTTTAGTTGGTCTAAAGTGGGATCAGGTGCGTGGCTCCCCTATAATATGAGGATTGATTGGTCCTAGATCTAGAGTGGGAGTTGTTTTTTCTTTTTTTTCTTGAGGCTCAGGCTCAGGAAGTGGTGCCTACCAGGGCATGGTTTTCTGACAGCTATGCCAGGTGTGTAGGAGGCTGAGCCAAACTGGAAGAATACCAAAGGTCTCCATTTGTATCATGCCTGTTAATGTCCATTGGCCAAGGCATGTTATATAGCTAAACCCAAAGCCAATGGGACAGGGAAGTAAAATTCACCCACAGAGGAAGGAGAAAGGGAGTAAATATTTGCTGAACAAGCCAACTTCTCAGAGGATTCAAGAAATACATTTTCTTATACAAGCTATTAAGGCTAGTTGCTGGATAGCTACATTGAGGGTACTACTGAATGGAAGGGGGCTTGAAGGGCTTGGGAGCTATACAATCTTTTTGATGAGAAGAAAAGTTGTTTGGTAGAGGTTGAGAGTTCCTGAAAATCTTCAAGCTAGCTTAATTTTTCATCAGAGAAAACTGTTATGTGAGGGCCTACTAAGGGCAAGGGGTGAGGAGGTAGGTGAATTAAATGATCTTTTCATGTTCCTTCAAGTGGCAGGATTACAATATTCCCCTCTTGTGTGTGTGATTTGCTTTCCATGGTTTCAATAATCTATGGCCAATGGCGGTCTGCAAATATTAAATGGAAAATTCCAGTAATAATTCATAAGTTTTAAATTGCGAGCTGTTCTGAGTAGCATGATGAAATTTCCCGAGTCCTGTTCTGTCTGCCTGAGTCGTAAGTCATCCCTTTGTCCAGCGTCTCTGCACTGGATACGTTCCCCGCCAGTTAGTCACTTTGGATTATCAGATCGACTGTGTGGTATTGCAGTGCTTGTGTTCCGGTAATCCTTATTTCACTTAATGATGGCCCCAAAGTGCAGGAGTAATAATGTCAGCAATTCAGATATGCCAGAGAGAATCCCTAAAGTGCTTCCTTTAAGTGAAAAGGTAAAAGTTCTAATTTAATAAGGAAAGAAAAGAAATTGTATGCAGAGGTTGCTAAGGTGAACTTTCTACCTGTGAAATTGTGAGGGAAGAAAAAGAAATTTACAGTAGTGTTGCTTTCATGCCTCACATTGCCCAAGTTACAACCACAGTGCATGGTAAGTACTTAGTTGAGATGCAAAAGGTATTAAATATGTGGCTGGAGGACCTGAGCAGAAAACATGTTCTGGCTGAAGGCAATGTGTAGTGTTGCAAAGCACTGAGCCTGTAGGAAGGCTTTAGTGAGTGATCCCCTGAAAGGAGTGACACCAAGCAATTTATTGCAAGGAAGAGTGGCTATGCAGATTCAGAAATGGGCCTGGTGTTGTACTGTTTCTCATCACCACAAGAAGAAGGGTGAGTACAGTACAATAAGATATTTTCAGATAGAGGGGGAGAGAGCAAGAGGGAGGAGAGAGACCATGTTCCCATAACTTTTATTACAGTAGATCATTATAATTCTTCTAGTTCATTATTAGTCATTGTTTCTAATCTCTTGCTGTTTCTAATTTATAAATTAAATGTTACATAGATACGTATAAGAAAAAACATAGTATACAAGGGGAGATACCCCAAAAGTTGGAATTTATTTATAAAAAATTGTGTATTTATTCTTATATGTTTAAACTTCAGTCACCTTCAAAGTACTCTCCATTTGATGCAATACACCCATAGAGAATTTTTTTCCCACTGCTGAAAACAGGTTTTGAATTCATCAATTTTGCCAAGATGCCTTTTCATGCTTCTGCCATTTTTTTGTTTCACCTCTTCCACATCAGCAAAACATTTCCCATGGTGATTTTGGTCAAAAACTGCTGAATGCTTAGTGTGGTGTGGGCATGTGTGCTCATAAATCACCCATCACGAAATGGGCAAATGAACTGAGTAGTCAAAAAAAAACTCACTGAAGCCAAATGTAGCTTCTTATAATAATGCCAGCTGGTACACTGGTACAGATGTGTTCCTAGATCACTTGCCTAGCAGGGGAAGCCTGTACTGTGAGGGTTCTACCTTCCAGAAGATAATTCTCTTTTTTGGGGAGTCTTCTCTTATATATAGGGGTCAACGCCACCTGTAGTTTTGGCATTCACTGAGGGTCTTGGAACATATTCCCCAAAGATAAAGGGAAGACTGTTGTATATGAACTGAATAGTGGCTTCAAGTAGCAATATCTCAGGATGAAAGCTCCCCTCCATTCTCAGAGGGAGGAGACACTTTCTCCTGGCCTGTGTGAGACCATCTCTCAGGGACTTGAGGTTTATTATCTTTTTTCTCATGAATGAAAAATGAAGACCCATATTGTAATCTGTTTTTAATTTGAGGGGTCTCATTTTCCCAATAAAATAACTAATTTTTTTTTTTTAGGTTCAGCTTGCAGTTTTGTTTTTGTTTTGATTGTTTCTAATTTTTGGAAAGATTTCTTCAACGGTTTGAAGGATTTTGGTGGGTGGTATTTAATATTTTCCTTAGGATTTCATGCCCTCAAACTTCTCAGAATGTTCTTTTAAATCAAGAAGCTTAGGTCTTTGAGAATAAGCTTCTGGGTTGCAATGGACATTTCAGAAGGGTGACACTGAAATAAGGTAGGCTAAATACAGTGCACCAGCAAGTATGTGTAGGAAGGATGATAGAGTTAGAAAACACTATTTTGCAACCGTGATGAGTAGTTGTTAACTCAAAAAGTCATCAATTTGGACTTCCGGCCAAGATGGAGGTGTAGGTGGACACATTGTACCTCCTCTCACAACCAAGATTAAGGACAACAAAAATACAGAACCAAAAAAACCCAACAGGACAGATAGAAAGTTGAATTGTATGGAAGTATGACACTATTCACCCAGACCAGTAAGAGGGGCGGAGTCAGTGGCTGGCGGAGTTGGGTTGCTGGGGGAGAAGACGGTGGCTGGTGGTCCTGTGTGCGCAGTCACCCCAGGTGCATAGGCAGCAGTTGCTGAACGTGAGGAGTGCAAGCGGGGCAAAAAAGGTGGCTGACCGCGGACACACATTCGTGCGCAGATAAACCAGGCAAAAACGGGCAGCAAGACTGACTGCACAACACAGGTCCCAGTGCTGGAAAGTGAAGCCTAAAAGCACCCATTGAAAACATTTGTAGGGGCTGAGGTGCCGGGAGGGAGTCCCAGCCTCACAGGAGAGTTCACTGGGGAGACCCACAGGGTCCTGAAGTGTGCGCAGGCCCACCCACATGGAGGTCAGCACCAGAAGGGCCCAATTTGCTTGGGGAAAGCAGCTGAAGGGACTGGAATTTGAGAGAGCACAGAGCGAGTGCCATTATTTCTGCATGGATCCCATGCCCACATCCAGTATCACAACCCAGTGATGGGGTTGCCCTGCCCTGGTGAACACCTAAGGCTCTGCCCCTCACTATGTAACAGCTGCAATCAGACACCACCCCCCCCCAAAAAAAAAAAAAACAAACAAACCACAAACAAAACCAAGGATGGCTCAAATGGGAGCACAGATCGGGGCCCCAGAGCTAATTCATCTAAGTGACCAAGAGGTAGCCACCCTATCAGATGCACAGCTCAAAGCACTGGTAGCCAACCTATTGGAACCATAGTTCAAAGCTCTGGTGATTAGGAAGCTCACAGAATTGGTTGATTTTGGTCACAAATTAGATGAACAAATCAAGGCTACAATAAGTGAAATGAAGAAAAACATACAGGGAACCAACAGAGATGGGAGGAAAACTAGGACTCAAATCAGTGGAGTGGACCAGAAGGAAGAAAGAAACAACCAAACAGAAAAGAACGAAGAAACAAGAATTCAAAACAATGAGGAGAGGCTGAGGAACCTCCAGGATATCTTCAAACATCCCAACATCCAAATGATAGGGGTACCAGAAGGGGAAGAGGAAGAGCAACAAGTGGAAAAGTTATTTCAACAAATAATAAAGGAGAACTTCCCCAATCTGGCAAAGGAAATAGACTTCCAGGAAGTCCAGGAAGCTCAGAGAGTCCCAAAGAAGATGGACCCAAGGAGGAACACACCAAGGCACATCATAATTACATTACCCAAGATTCAAATGAAGGAGAGAATTCTAGAAGCATCAAGGGATAAGGGCACAGTCACCTACACAGGAGTTCCCATCAGACTGTCAGCTGATTTCTCAAAAGAGACCTTCCAGGCAAGAAGGGGCTGGAAAGAGGTATTCCAAGTCATGAAAGTCAAGGACCTACATCCAAGATTGCTCTATCCAGCGAAGCTTTCATTTAGAATGGAAGGGCAGATAAAGTGCTTCTCAGGTAAGGTCAAGTTAAAGGAGTTCATCATCACCAAGCCCTGATTATATGAAATGTTTAAGGGACTTATCTAAGAAAAAAAGATAAAAAACATGTGCAGTAAAATGACAGCAAACTCACAATTATTAACAACCATACCTAAAACAAAAGCAAGCTAAGCAAACAACTAGACCAGAAGCAGAAACACAGAAATGGAGATCACATGGTAGGTTAGCAACAGGGGAGTGGGAGGCGGAGAGAGGGGGAAAAGGTACAGAGAATAAGTAGCATAGACAGTGGGTAGAAAATAGATGGGAACAGTGGGGGCAAGAATAGTGTGGGAAAAGTAGAAGGTAAAGAACTTATGAAACATGGACATGAACTAAAGGGGGGAATGTGGGTGGGAGGGGATGTGCAGGGTGGAGGGGAATGATGGGGGAGAAATGGGACAACTTAATAGCACAATCAATAAAATATAATTAAAAAAAGAAAAAGTCATCAATTCATGGTAAAAGTTAAGTTCATGGTAAAATTAGTGGTTGAAAAATGATGAGAAATAGGATATAGTCATAGTCTCAAAGTATCTCCCCACAAATTATTTATTGCTTGTGGAAGGAAAAAGTTGTTGAGAACCATTTCACACCAACTGATCAAAGTTAGCATTGCCAGCATCATGTCTCTCGATGTGATACATGGAGAACACAACATCCATTCTGTGATAGGAGAAGACGAAGAGGCATAATCCCAAATGAGGGATGTTCAGCAAAAGGGCTAGCCTGGAGTCTCTGAAATGGTCATGGTCATGAAAGATGAAGCAAGGACGAAGAACTACTCCGAAATAAAGGAGACCGAAGATCCATGACAGTGAAGTGAAAGGCATACCTCTGGACTGGATCCTCGGCTGGTATAAAAAAGATAGCTACAAAGACATTATTAGGACAATGGGTGAATTTTGAATGTGAATTGTGGATTAGATAGTAGAATTGCACCAATGTTAAATCTCCTAGACTTTCATAATTGTATGGTGGTTAAGTAACAGAAAGGCCTTCTTTTAAGAAATATACACTAATATACTTAGAAATAAAAGATCATGATGTCTATGGCTTATTCTCAAATGGGTTGAAAACAATTATATGTAGAAACAATGATAAAAGTAACAGGGCAAAAGTTCTACCATTTGCCCTGTTTTGAATCTGGGTTAAGGGTGCATGAAAGGTATTGGTATTATTTCAGCAATTTCTCTGGAATGTTAAAATTGTAACAAATTAGCCCTGGCTGGGTGGCTCAGTTGGTTGGAATGTTGTCACATACACCAAAATGTTGCATGTTCGATTCCCCAGTCAGGGCACATACCTCGCTTGCAGGTTCCATTTCTGGTTGGGGAGCTTACAGGAAGCAATCAAATAATGTTTCTCTCTCACATCAACATCTCTCTCTCTCTCCCCCCTCTCCCTTCTTCTCTCTCTGAAATTAGTAAACTTATCCTCAGGTGAGGATTAAAAAATTAAATTAAAGGTTGTCCAATCTCTCCCCCCAACCAATGTAAATGTGCCAAATAGAAATGTTTTGATGGTATAATTACAAGATCTTGTATTACCATGAAACCAAAGCTACATATACTTTTAAACAGCTAACTCTGATTAAAGCAGGAAAAACTCTCTAGACCTAGCAACAAAGAGGTTGTATGCCTGGACACGACTGACAAAGTTGTTCTTAGTGTTCTTGGTTTTATGTCTTAGTTCAGTTATGCCTCACTCTTTAAAATAGAAAATAGGAAAATGTATTTCTTTTTAGATGTGATATAAACTGGATTTTACCTGAAAAGCATCCGATACTCACAGGAAGAATAACAGGGTAGAAAAGGGGAAAAAAAGTTTCCTAGTTGGCGTTTCTTAATCCCATCTTAAGAAAAGAACAGTATTGTGCTTGAAGTTCCAGAAGTCAGACAGGAAAGTTTGCTGTATGTAAGGGTGTTGATTTGGAGGGTTTGGTAGCAGTGGAAAAAGTCAAAACAAAAGAATTAATTCCATCGGAAATTGTTTCTTGGGCCAGATCCTGTGTGAGTGAGTCTCGAGAAGAACAAGGAAATGGAGACTTGGCCTATTTTAAAAGAAACATTCATTTAAACACTTGGATTCTCTCACTTCTCTTTTGCTTTCAGCTCCCGTCTCACCATTTTCTTCAAATCCAGGCAAAACAAGATGCAATGATACCACCAGGCCTCATGCTTGTGATTATTTTACATGTTCTAAAGTCAGCTCTTTCCCCAGAGTTGTGTATTCTCTAAGGATATCTCTGATCCCTCTGGCTTCTCAGCAGATGTTGGCAGCGTAGTTGATAGATGTTTCAAAATACTCAAACAATTCCTTCCTTGCCTGCTTTTATTTCCACTCCTGTACTTGTAATGCATAATATATGGGCTATATATATTTGTTTTGCCTGTGGTAGAAACATGTTAGTTAACTTTTATTGAAAGCAGTTAAATATATGAGCTTTATATTGAACATAAAGCAGTTTCACTGGGTCTTCATTTTTATTTTTTAGTGCTGAAACCCTGGTTGTCATCTTTGAGGAAGCAGTAGGTGGAGCTACAGGCTTTTTATCATGAAGGAATTTTTTCAGTAGCTGCCCATTGCCGGAATAACCTGAACCGACACATATTTCCAAAAATAACAAAGGCATTTCCAAGTATTCCAGAAGTATAGGCAAGACTATTTAGTCATTCATAATCACTGCTTTGCAAGTACTAGAGAGATTCAGTAGAAAATATTTCAGAAGCTGAGAAAAGATTGATAGAATTCCTTGTATTTTTAGAAAAGAGATTCTTTAAAAAAATGCAACTCAAGAAGGAGGGAGAGGCACTTATGCAGCTCAGTCATGTACCACTCTTTCTTTCCAGGTGGTGAAGGGCCCAGAGGGGTAGCTGGGGGTGGAAAGAAGTCTTTTCCATTTGCGTCAGAACTCTGAGAAGCTCTTCATTTCCCCACTTGATGAACGTTTTCGAGGCTCTAAACTGCGGTTTTGATTTTCTTTGAGTTAACAGAGGGGTGGCTAAGGTTAAGTGATTCTGAGGAGTCCAGAAGGTACTTGTAACAGGTCACTCTCAAGGGCCGTTTCTCTCATTGGGTGCCCTGATGTTCTTGTCATATACCTGAGAGAGAATAAGAAAACAACTTTTTGTCACCACATAAAAGGTGAAATCTCTTCATGTAAAAATCACAAGTTCTGAGAAAGCTCTAATGGATATCTATATATACCCCATTTTATATATACTGCTGGGTCTCTCTATATAACTATTATGTAGAGGTCTGTCCAGAAGGTATCCAGCCATTAATATGAAAAAGAGACATTTATTGAAGAAGATGCAAGATACAAGAAACATGGTACATAGGACAATGGTGCTTCATTCCCCTTCAAAGCAGGTACCTTGGGACCTCACAGAGTTCTCCCAGTTGCCATCAGCTGCCCTATCATATTTTCCTGAATCTCATCAACAGTCTGAAATCTCTTCCCTTTCAAAGGTGATTTTAGTTTTGGGAAAAGGCATAAGTCTCAGGGTGCCGAATCTTGGCTGTAGGGGAGTTGGGCTACCTGGGTGATTTGATGTTTCACCAAAAACTGCATGAGACGTGCTGCACAAGTGGGTGCGTTATTGTGATGAAGCTGCCAACCACGAATTGCCCATAGCTGTGGCCTTCTGAATCATCCAAATAGTTTCCATGGAGGAATGTTCAAGCTGAAGCAAAATTTGATGCAGATTCATTACTCTACTTGCTCAGACATTTTGAATGTGATGGCCACACAGTACACAAGCTCACAGGTTACATCAATGTTATGCAAACCATTCGTGTTATATTAGCAAGGCTGGACTTTTTTTGATATATAATTTTTGGAAATATCACTCTGAGGATATGAAAATAATGGACCCTAACCCTGGAAAAAACCAGAAACCAAATATTCAATATAATTTATATACAGGGTGGGACAGAAGTAGGTTTATAGTTTTGACTATGCAAAAGACAGTGTATTTTTGTATTATTATTTATTATTATCACATTATTTTCCATATGAACAACTATAAACCTATTTTTGCCTCACCCTGTATGTGTGTACACACACACACACACACGTATGGGAGAGAGATATACTTATTTTAAGGGATTGGCTCATGTGATTTGTGGGGTGTGGCAAATCCAAGATTTATAGGGCTGGCCATCTGGCTGGAAACTCTGGCACAATTTCTATGTTACAGTCTTGGGGCAGAATTCCTTCTTCTCTGGGAAACCTCAGTCTTTTCCCTTAAGGCCTTCAACTGATTGGATGAGACCCACCCGTATTCTGAACAGTAATGTGATTTACCACCCACATTATGAAGAGTAATTTGAATGTAAATGTTAATCACATCCATAAAACACCTTCACAGAAACAATCAGACTAGCGTCTGACCAAACACTTGGGCATCGTAGCCCAGCCATGTTGAAATAAAAAATTAACTATCACACTATCACTGTCATTTGGTTTCAGAAGAGCCCTGCAAAGACATGATGAGAAAACCTTCAAGCACACCATTGCCATGGATGTCGTGTTAGAGAAGGCCACAGGGTGACTGCAGTGGAAGACAAAGATTTTTCAGTTCAGCCTACTTGCCCTGTCCACAACTGGGGACAGTAAATTATGATTTATTTATTTATCACAAAGTTGTGATGAGTCAAAAAGTGAGATATTGGTAGGATTTGATGGATAAAGGTTGCAAACACCAGACTCTTCTTCCTCAGCTCTTCCAGATGCTACCGACTTGTAGCTGAAAGAAGGGTAGCCACGATGCCTTATGACCACAGAGCAATTTGGGCAGACTTGGCTATTGTAGATGCCAGTCCCTTCCTTTACTTTGTATTTTTTCTACAAAAAATACAGCAAACCTCTGGTTTATAGATGAGGATAGGCTCTAGAAGCTTCATTCATTCATCAAATATTGAGCAGCTGCCATATGCTGGACAGTGCTCTGGGTTCTGGGAATACATACCAGTGTGATTAAAATGCAGATTTCTTTCTTTCATGGATCTAATGTTCTAATGGGGGTTGCACAGTACAGAGCAAGCGAATAAATAAATAAAAATATGCAAGTTGTTGAAAGTGATGGGAAGGAAACTAGTAAGTGGACGGAGAAAGAAGTTGCTGGGGAGATGGTGAGAAACCTATTTCAGGTGTTTCATAAGAACACCTAAATCTGGGGTGTTGACATGTAATCTGAGACATAAATTAACCTAATGGACTTGGCTAAATTCTCCACTGCTAAATAAGAGCTGGAGCTGGCATGCATACCCAGGTTTTGTTTTGTTTTGTTTTTTACTCCAATCTATTAATATTTACCCCAGCTTATAAGTTGTGTCAGGCAAAAAATGTCTGGTATTTCTTGTCAAAATGGAGGGAGAATTGTCCATGCAAAAGCAAGGGCAGGTGCAGACATGCAATGAATATATGTTTCTGAATCCCAAGAAAGGAAATGCTAGATAATCATAAACAACCCTGGCTAGATTTCCATCACTGCTGTTAGGCAGTTCTTCTTCCTCTCTGTAACCTAAATTTTTCATGCTGTACCTGAAGTCTTTTTCCTTGTGCTTCATCTCAGGTTCACATGGGTAAACATGCTGCTTGTTGCCTTTTATATAAGAGATGCTTTCCATGCTTCTCCCTTAGATTAATATATCATGTTTCTTTAATTAGCCTGTCTTCCTGGATATTATTCTCTGGCTATTTAATTACCTTCCAGGCTTTACATAGGTTGCTTGAATTGTCCTTGGGACAACCCCAGAGGGTGCCATTCACATGTAGATGTTATAGATTAGTATAATCACAAGGACAATATATTGGCAGGTGGTCCTAGAAAGTCTAGAGAAGTCTAGGAGACTCTTTCTCTACTTATAGCAAAGCAGCTTTATCAGGTAAAGGTGGCTGCATGGTTGTCTTACTTATCAATCTACTTCTTTCTTTTTATCCAAAGACACTTAGGAAGATTAAAGTGAGTTTATGACTTTTTTTTTCTCTTGGCACCATGAAGGTACAGAGTGCATATCTTACAGAAGGGCATTCTGCATTTCTCCTCCTCCTCCTCCTCCTCCTCTTCCTTCTCCTTCTTGCAAACAATACTGTTTTTCCATTTGGTGTCCAGTAACCTACTGAAATTATGCATGAAATATTGTTTGTGGTGGTTTAGTAGTTATTTGTGTCAACCCATTGCAGGCAATAAGATTTTTTTATTTAGAATAATATGAAGAAGTGACATTTGGAAAGTATTTTCACCAGAGGGAGAGACTGATACCTTAAACTAAAAGAGAAATGTCAGGAGGAAGAGTCAGTTCAGGGGAAGAAGATATTAGGGCATTCTCTGCATGTGCTTCTCAAAACCCAACCTTCCTCACCGGAAGGAATTCACATTGAAATTTTTAACTGAGGATAAGATTTTTAATCTGAAGCTGGGATTTTAAAAGACATTTTATTCCTGGGGTGGTGGTTTACTGAAATCTCAGCTGTATCATTTATTAGTTTTTTTACTTTAGTCAAGTTATTTAACTTCCTCAAGCCTCAATTTCTTCATCTAAAATGCAGATAATAATACTTATCTGATAAGGTTATTGTGAGGATTAAATTACATGATTCACATAAAGCCCTTAGTGTATTATATGACATATAATAAATAGTAGCTATTAATGTTACATATTTCCGTAATGGTTGAAGTTTTTGAAACAAGTATGTATTATTTGTAATCTTTAATTAAGACCAGCAAATCAAAAAGTAAAGTCTAGATTGTTCAAACTTGTTTTAAATTTATTTTTCATTTTTTTTCATTCTAGAGGAGAGCATTTTACATCTTGAAGTGTTCCTCATATTGAGAAATTGATAATTCTAAACAATATTTAAAATATTAGAGCCATTAAGCTTATGAAAGAGTTGTTTGTTTTCTACAAGTTGAATAGAAAGGTTTGCATGGTAAATGACACCATGCACAAGCTTTTTGTGAAAACTTTACATGAACTAATGGAATTTCAAAACATGAAACTCAAAGTATATTTAGGGAACCATGGATTATCTCATTCAATTGGAACAAAATGTTCATTGAAGGAGAACTTGAAGGTAAAGCTGGAAAGGGAAGTTGAGCTACAAGGGCTTTGCTTGCATAGGTGGGAAGTGTGGCCTCTGAGCCGATGGGAAGCCAGCAAAAGTTTCGAAGGAGAGTGAGTAACCCCAGTGTGAGGATGCCATTTTCACTGAATTGGTAAGATGAGTTGGATGGGGTTATATCAAAGCGGGATACAGCTGCAATACACTGGGCAAGAGGAGAGCAGAGTTTGAGTGTAGGAGACTTTGAAAAGTTAGAGTTGACATAAACATTTGGGCAAACTTTGGATGGAGTCAAAGCATGAAAGTCAGGCCATTAACAGGGAGTAAATATGAGCCAGTTAGGACTGGCCCTGAAGACAGTGTTCAGCTTGAACATGCTGACACATCACCCTTAAGGGAGTGGCCCTTGAACCATTGGAAATTGTTCAGAAGGGACACCAAGACTGGTGATTCATTTTGATATCTTCAGAGAAGTGATGTTTAAATGGCATGGATTTCCTATGGGGTTTGAAGGAAGAAAAGTGCAAAAACGTTGGGAAAGGAAGGAGGTGGACAAAGAATCATTGGAGACTGAAGAGAAGCTATGAGAGCAATAGGGAACAAGGGTAGGGAGGAGTCACAGAAGACAAAGGAAAAGGGCATTTCCATAATGAATGGGTAATCTGAAATGACCAGGTGGTTAGTCATAGCCAAGAGCTCAGTTTCAGTGGAGAGATAACGAAAAAGGCAGTTGAAATAAAGAAAGATGTGAGTTGATATGATGAAGGGCAGCCAGGGAACAAGACAATTGTACAGGGAATAAGAGAATTAAGCTCAAGGTAGGGCTGGATCAAAGGAATGTTGGTACTAGGGGGAAGAGGATTGAAAAATACCAGGAAGAGAGGAAAATTAGTGGAATATTCCAGATTCTAAGGTGACACCCTATAATCTCTATGCGTATTATCTTTCTCAAGCTTTTGATACCCATTTTCTATTTCTCTTGCTATATTTTTCTGTTGCTTATCATATATTTATCTTTTTCACTGTGACCTATTATCATGTTTTCAATAAAACTTCCAATATTTATTTTCAATCGGTATTTTAATCTCTCTCTTTTCTGAACTTCTGTTGCATGAGTTTGTAACTCTTGGTTCTTCCTTTTCTCTACTTTGAGTATTTTAGTTGTGATTTTTCAACTTGCTTTCTACCTCCTTAAAAATTAAAATATGTTTCTGATAACTTTAAATCATTCAAATTCCTGGGCACATGTCCATTGTATCTATATTGAATGACTAATTATTTAGAATCTTTACATCTTGACTGCTTCAAAATTTGGGGGCCAGATCTGACATTCTAGTTTCATCATATTCCTATTTCCAGGGCTGACAATAGATTTGGTTCTCAATTATTTTCCTAATAAGCATACTAGTTCAAATGGTACACAGTATTTGACATTGCCTTTCACTTAGGTTGGTGATTGCTAAATGTTTGATGACTGGTTGAAATGGTCATTTTTGTTTAAATAAGTGGACTTGATTTTATAAAATGGATCTTGTATTGGCTGACACTTATTAATGCATTTAATTACTTAAAGTAATTTCATCTAGTAGAAACTTTTTGAATTTATTCCTAAGATTTTGTGACAAGACAGCAACTTGAATTTTCTTTTTATTTATTTTTTAAGTAGACGTATGAGGTAGATATTACTCAGGCTCACTAACATCTGGCTCTCCTTTCTTTGCTGGGCACGTAGTAGACTATATTCCCAGCTCCCTTGCAATTAGGTGGGGCCATGAGACTTATTCTGGCCTGTGAAACATGAGTGTAAATGAAGTATATTGCTTCTAGCCCCTCTGCAATTCTGTTTCTCTTTTTCTCAGTCTTTCTGATCATGTATATACCTATGTGATGATTTTGCCTCATAAATCAAAGCAGCCTGGATGGCTGAGGTATCATATGGAGGATAGTTGAGTCACCTGAAGTTTATTTTATTTGGGTGGTAAATAAACAGTGTGTAAAGGCACCGAGAGTTTTTGTTTTGTTTTGTTACTGCAACATAACCTGTTTTATCCTGACTATTACTATTAAAAGCTAATGGTGTGCACAATAGCTTTCTAGACAATGGGAAACTACCCAGGAATTAGGAAGTTGTTAACAAGCGAGCAATGATAGTGTAGGTACCATCTCCAATCTCAAGGAGCTTTACAACTCTCAGGAGAGAAAAAAAATAATGTAACCAAATACAAATATGGAACAATGAGATAAATTATACACAACCAACCCTAACAATCTACAGATCTAGCCATGTGTTCAGGATATGTGCTCATAAATGCTGATTTAACATGAGGGTACATAAGTTAAGGTAAGGGGTTGGGTATGTTTTTAGAACCAACCGAGTCAGGTTATCTGGAAAGATTTCCTAGAAAAAGCTGCTCAAAGTAGAGGGGAAGGGATGAAGCTTAAAGAAAATAATTTCATCTGATAGTTTTAAGGCACTAGAAGATAAAACAATTTAAGGACTATTATTTATTTACTTACTTATTATTGATTATGCTATTGCAGTTGTCCCATTTTTCCCCCTTTGCCCCCCTCCATCTAGCACCTCCTACTACCTCTGGTGATTCTCCCCTCCTCTGTTCATGTCTATGGGTCATGCATATAAGTTCTTTGGCAGCTCCATTTCCTATACATGCTTTTAATAACCTCCTGCCTATTCTGCAACTACCAATTTGTACTTGTTAATCCCTTTACCTTTTCCCCTATTCCCCCAGACTCTCCTCCTAACTGATTCCCATCCCAATGTTCTTCATATTTATGATTCTGTTTCTGTTCTGCTTATTTGCTTAATTTGCTTTTTAGATTCAGTTGTTGATAGTTATGTATTTACTGCCATTTTAATGTTCATAGTTTTTATCTTCTTTTTCTTAAATAAGTCCCTTAAACATTTCATATAATAATTGTTGGGTGAAAATAAACTCCTATAGTTTTACCTTGTTTGGTAAGCACTTTATCTGCCCATTGATTCTGAATGATACCTTTGCTGGACAGAGTAATCTAGGTTGTAGATCCTTGCTTTTCATCACTTTGAATACTTCTTGCCAATCCCTTCTAGACTGCAAAGTTTCTTTGAGAAATCAGCTAAGTGTCTTGTGAGAACTCCTTGTAGGTAACTATCTGCTTTTCTCATACTGCTTTTAAGATTCTCTCTTTATATTTAATCTTTGACATTTTAATTATGCTATGTCTTGGTATGGTCCTCTTCCTTTTTTAATTTTTATTTTAATTGTTGTACAGTTTTCTGTCTTCTACTCCCATCCCAGCCCACTGCCCCAACCCTCCCCACTTCTCTCCCATTTCCAACTCCCCTAGTTTTTGTCCATGTGTCTTTTATATGTTGCTCTAAACCCTTCCCCTTTCCCCTGAAATCCCTTCCCCTCTCCCCTCTGGTGACTGTCAGCCTGTTCTCAATTTCAGTGTCTTTGGTTATATTACACTTGTTTGTTTGTTCTGTTGATTAGGTTCCTGTTAAAGGTGAGATCATATGGTATTTGTCTTTCACTTCCTGGCTTATTTTGCTTAGCATAATGCTCTCCAGTTCCATCTATGCTATCGTGAAGGGTAGGAGCTCCTTCTTTCTTTCTGCTGCATAGAATTCCATTGTATAAATGTACCATAGCTTTTTGATCCATTCATTTACTGATAGGCACCTAGGCTGCTTCCAACACTTGGCTATTGTAAATTGTGCTGCTATGAACATTGGGGTGCATAGGTTCTTTTGGATTGGTGTTTCAGGGCTCCTAGGATATAATCCTAGCAGTGGAATTGCTGGGTCAAAAGGTAGGTCCATTTTTAGTTTTCTTGGAAAATTCCATACTGCTTTCCATAGTGGTTGTACCAGTCTGCAGTCCCACCAACAGTGTACTAGGGTTCCCTTTTCCCCACAACCTCTCCAACACTGGTTGTTTGTTGCTTTGTTTATGATGGCCATTCTGACTGGTGTGAAGTGGTATCTCATTGTGGTTTTAATTTGCATCTCTCTGATAGCTTGTGATATTGAGCATCTTTTCATGTGTCTCTGGATCCTCTGTATGTCCTCCTTGGAGAAGTGTCTCTTCAAGTCTTTTGCACATTTTTTTAAATTGGGTTGCTTGTCTTCTTAGAGTGGAGTTGTGTAAGTTCTTTATATATTTTGGAGATTAAACCCTTGTCTGAGGTATAATTGGCAAGTATGTTTTCCCATACAGTTGGTTCTCTTTTTATTTTAATACTGTTTTCTTTAGCCGTGCAGAAAGTTTTTATTTTGATGAGATCCCATTTGTTTATTCTTTCTTTTATGTCCCTTGCTTTAGGGGACATATCAGTAAAAATGTTGCTGTGTGAAATGTCTGAGATTTTTCCTGCCTACGTTCTCCTCTAGGACTTTAATGGTGTCATGGCTTATATTTAAATATTTTATCCACCTTGAATTTATTTTTGTGTATGGTGTAAGTTGGTGTTCAACTTTCATTTTTTTTTTTTTTTGTATGTAGCTGTCCAGTTCTCCCAACACCACTTGTTGAAGAGGCTACTTTTACTCCATTTTATGTTGCTGCCTCCTTTGTCAAATATTAATTGGCCATAGAGAATTGGGTGTACTTCTGGGCTCTCTGTTCTATCCCACTGGTCCATGTGCCTGTTTTTGTGCCAGTACCAGGCTGTTTTGATTATAGTGGCCTTGTAATACAGTTTGGTGTCAGGTATTGTGATTCCTCCTACTTGGCTCTTCTTTCTCAAAATTGCTGCAGCTATTTGAGGTCACTTATGTTTCCATATAAATTTTTGAAGTGTTTGTTCTATGTTTGTGAAATATGCCATTGGTACTTTAATAGGTATTGCATTGAATCTGTAAATTGCTTTGGGTAGTATGGACATTTTTGATGATGTTGACTCTTCCAATCCATGAATATGGTATATGTTTTCATTTGTTTGTGTCTTCCTTGATTTCTTTCTTCAATGTTGTGTAGTTTTCTGCATACAGGTCTTTTACCTCCTTGGTTAGGTTTATTCCTAGGTATTTTATTTTTCTTTTTGCTATATCAAATGGGACTTTTTTCTTGACTTCTGCTTCTGCTCTTTTATTGTTAGTATACAAAAATGCCTTTGATTTCTGGATATTGACTTTGTATCCTGATCTTTGGCCAAATTCATTTATTAGGTCGAGCAGCTTTTTGGCCAAGTCTATAGGATTTTCTATGTATACTATCATGTCATCTATAAATAATGATAGTTTTGTTTCCTCCTTTCCAATTTGTATGCCTTTTATTTCCTTTTCTTGTGTAATCACTGTGGCCTACACTTCCAATACTATATTGAATAGAAGTGGTGAAAGTGGACATCCTTGTCTTGTTCCTGATCTTAGTGGAAAAGAATTTAGATTTTGTCCATTGAGTATGATGTTGGCTGTAGGTCTCTCATATATGGCCTTTATTATGTTGAGGAATGCTCCCTCAATTCCCACTTTGCTGAGTGTTTTTATCAGAAATGGGTGCTGTACCTTATCAAATGCTTTTTCCACATCTATTGATATGATCATGTGATTTTTGTCTTTGCTTTTGCTTATGTGATGTATTACGTTTACTGATTTGCAAATGTTGAACCATCTTTGCATCCCTGGGATGAATCCCACTTGGTCATGATGTATGATCTTTTTAATGTGTTTTTGGATGCGGTTTGCCAATATTTTGTTGAGGATTTTAGTGTCTATGTTCATCAGCGATATGGGCTTGAAGTTTTCTTCCTTTGTTATGTCTTTATCTGGTTTGGGGATTAGAATGATGCTGGCTTCATAAAAAGAGTTTGGGAGTCTTCCATCATTTTGGATTTTTTTGAAAAGGTTGTGAATGATAGGGGTTAGCTCTTCCTTAAATGCTTTGTAAAATTCTCTTGTGAAACCATCTGGTCCAGGGCTTTTGTGTGTTGGGAGTTTTTTGATTACTGTTTCAATTTCATCTACTGTTATTGGTCTGTTCAGGCTTTCTGCTTCTTCTTCATTGAGTTTTGGGAGATTATATTCTAGAAACTTTTCCATTTCACCTAGGTTTTGAAATTTCTTGGCATACAGTTCTTCATAGTAATTTCTTACAATCCTTTGTATTTCTGTGGTGTCAGTTGTAATCTCTCCTCTTTCATTTCTGATTGTGTTTATTTGGGTCCTCTCTCTTTTTTTCTTGATGAGCCTGCTTAAAGGCTTGTCAATTTTGTTTATCTTTTCAAAAAACCAGCTCCTGGATTCATTGATCTTT
>PVKU01010455.1:0-52090 GCA_004027475.1 Anoura caudifer | reverse complement strand
GCAGAATGTAGAAGCGATGGTCTGCGGCTTCCAAGAGGAGGCCATAAAAAAGCCTTCCGAGTTCTGCGTGGGCCTCTGGCAGTTTTGAGACACGAGATAGGAAGTCCTTCTTCCACTGAAGGTCCCTGAGACCCACGTTACCGCAGAGGACACAGGTGGATACCTAGATTAATGGTCCAAACCGGGCCTGACCTCTAACCGTCTGTGTCAAGGTGACAGACAGGTGAGTGAGGAGGTCTTAGGCCTGTGGACCAGCCCACCCCTGGCTGACCCTGCTGAGTGGCCTCTGTCAGTCCCATGCAGAACAGGCAGCTGCTGATGTGAGCTTAACCCACAGGACGATGAGATGCAACGAAAAGATTAGGTCACTAAGCTTTAAAGTTACTCGTTTCACAATAAAAGAACGAGAATATAGATGGAACACATAATAAGTGCAAAAATGTAGCTTCTACATAAAGAGATACATAAATTTAAATTTTATTTTATTATGCCTTTTCTTTTTTCTTAGTTACCTGTTTGTGAATTCCTATATTCTTCAAAATTCAAATTTACTCATCTGGACTGTTTCATTGTCTTCGTGTGGCAGAATTAAAATATTCCAGAATGACAGTGTGCATTTCTATTCAAATATTTTTTCTAAATAAGGCTTCAACCTAGAGTTCAAAGCATCCTTTGATTAGACTCAAGCAGTGCTCGTGTCCTGAAAGGCAAGGTTAGGCTGAGCAGAAAGAGGACGTGAGCCTGGTAATGAGCTCTCATGTTGGGAATGATTTGGATTAGTTCATCTAGGGTCCACCGAGTCTGTTCTTGTTGAGATAAATACATTTCTAATGATACGTTCAGGATCCCAGGAAGGATGTGTGACCTCTCTGTTGGACCGTTTAGCTGAGTACATTATTCAGGCATTTCCCCCTAAAATGTGGAGCGCCCAAGTCAAGTAATGAGGGAGAGACTGTGAAGCTTGAGGAAACAATCAGTGTTTGTTTAATGTATTCTTCAAAATCCTCGGAATGGAACAGCTCAGACAGAACAGTGATTTAGACAATTCTGAGACTGATAGTCAGATCCAGAAGTTTCCTGGCATCAAGTCTGGTGTGAGCATTACAATCGGTGAAGGCTGTGGACGGAGAGCACTCCTGCGTGGGGGGAATGCTCGGCCTGCAGGCCCGGGGGCTGGGGCCCAGGCCGCCTGCACAGCGTTTGGCTTTGGGGAAGCCCTTTCCCCTCCGGGTTTTCGTTTCCTTAAGCAGGAAGTGAAGAGGTTGGGTGAGCATCCAAAACCAGGAAAAACAAAGGGGAAAAGAAAAAGAAGTGAGACCTGAAAGGAAACAGACACCCACTATGCAGAGGCTAACTATGAATTATTAACCAAACATGTCTCAGAATGAAATGGGCTCTGAAATAGTTAAAATCGTGTAACTTACCCAACCTGTTAATTACAGTTATGATATTGGTGGGCCTCTGATAGAGTTCTTTTCAAAAACCATTTTCAAAAATAAGCTTCTAATAATGCATTTGTGTATATGAAAATAATAAAGTTTTGCATCATAATCAAAATAAAACTAACAGAAGCAGGGTAGTTATTCTTGGTATATGCTTATTTATCTTAATTAGTTTCTTAGATGGAGTTGTCACGTATCAATGATGTAATTTCTTGAAAATTTGATTTTTTTCTCTCTGAATTGTCTTTAGTTTTCTCATAAAATTGAGTTGCATTTTAAAGATAATAAATTTTAGATTTTTGACACTTTCAGTTGTCCCTTCCCTGTAGATCTTATTATTTACAATTGAGTAAATTCTCTGTAGATGTTGGGTAACCTCAATAAATTCTGCTAAATGTGGATATTCTCAACTAGGTTTTTATATTAATATGTATGATTTTAGTAAAAATATTTTTACTGGCAATATATTTTTTGCCTCCAAGATATTTATATATTTCCTTCAAATGTGTTTACATGACATCACATTTAAAAAGGTATCTCTATGATTTAAAGTTTTTCCAGATTTAATTAACTATTGCAACATTTTAAGTCTATTATCTTACCATAGGTTGCATATAAAAATGTTAAAAAGATTCTTTGTACAAAGTGCAATCATCTGAAGCACAATTTCTAAATTAAATTTTGCCCATTGTTTGAGTTCTCATCATTTAATTTCTCAGCCCTTCTTGGATCGCGCGGGGCCAGTTTAAATTCTGAACCACACACAAGGTTTATTTTCAATAATTACAATGAACTAAAAGCTTCAAAAGCTGAAATTTCTTGATGCTCCACATAATAGATACTTGGATTGAAAATTTCCAGCTGATTTTAAAGAGAATGTAATCGATATTTGGATGACCGTTTATTAATGAGAGGCCGCTGTTGGACATGCCATTTGGTACCCAGATTTGTTCTCCATGGGCACAGTGATGACTGAACCCTGGTGGGCGGGGCCAGCAGGCAGAGAGAGCACCTGCCCACCCCCCATGCGGGTTGTATCCAGCCTCAGCTCGGATACAAACCCCTGGGGACTTCCCGCCTTTTGCCGTGAAGAGCCAGCGGCGAGTATTTCGGAGCCTGCGGGCTGCAGGGGCTCTGTCACAGTGAAGCAGCTTTGTCCCTGCAGTGCGCAGGCACCTCAGACCACAGTGGCCAGCGGCGTGGAGGCCTCCACGTTTGTGGGGCGGCTGTCACAGAATGCCACAGACCGGCTGAATCCACGTGCTCCCGGTTGGGGGGGTTGCTGAGCCTCCTCTATCAACACGGCAGGGTGGGTTCCTTTTCTGGGTTCTGGGGGCGAATCTGTTTCATGGTCTCCTCCCAGCATCTGCTGGTGGCCGGCACATGGGCCACTCCAGTCTCCGCCTCTGCTGTCCAGTGGCCATGTTCCTGTGTGTCTGTCTCTGCATTCCTGGGGCTCTGTCCAAATGTTCTCCTTACAAGGACATCGCTCCCTCGCTCAGGGCCACCCCAGCCCAGTAATGGCCTCGTCCTAAGTTGACTCCAGCTGCCAAGACCCCACTTCCAAACAAGGTCATGTTCACAGGCACTTGGGTTCAGGGCTGGAATGTGCCTGTTTCAGGGACACAGTTCTGTCCTCTACCCTGTATTTCAATAAAATTTTGTTTGCAGAATTCGGTGGCAGGACAGTTTGGGCCTGCGGGCTGTAGTTTGCCCTGCTCTGACTGAACTTGAAGTGCCTTCCAGTGTCTGTGGGCTCTCGCAGCCAGAGATTGTGTCCTGAGTGGTAGACTGTTTCAGCTTTGTAGATGCAGTTCCGAGTCACATGGACAGAACAGCCACTTCCAAGTGCGGGGCTGCTCGCAGCTCCTGGCGTGCTAGCCCCTGTGGGGTTTCCACACGAACTTGCCTAAAATAAAGGCCCCTGAGGTTATTCGTCCCTCCCTCAGGGTGTCCGGAACTTTCTTCTGGATAGCACGGCACACTCGGCCCCTGCACAGGTGGGACGGATGTCGTCCTGAGCTGGTGGCTCTCGGACCCCGGCATGTTTAAGAGTTCCTCGGTGTGCTCATTAAAACGGCGGATTCCTGGGCTTCCCTGGTGGTGGAAATTAGAAGTCCTGCTTCACTGGGGACATTTTAAAGGCTAAGGACTTGCTGACCGCCTGTCCCTTTTTTTTTCTTTCAAATGTGTTGTTGCCTTTCCTCTGTTTGACGGATATTTATTGAGTCTTTATTTTGTGTCGCACAGTATTTGGGGATTCCGGATACATAGGTTAGGTCCCCAACCTGGAAACCAGGGTCTCAGACTAAAAATAAGTGATGGTAGGTGTTGGGTGTGTTGCCAAGAAGAAATTTAGATCCTATAAGGGCACAACTAGAGCAAAACCGAACCCAGCGTGAGTGGTCCAGCGGTGTGGCGGAAGTGGTGCGTGTGAGAGTCTATTTGGAAACTTGTTTCAGGCCGTTGACTATAATTAAGAGAAGGGCTTGTGGGCAAGTGAATGGTAACAGGCAGAGAGGACATATTAGATGTATTAAAATATGCGTAGTCCTCACTTTTCTGGCCTTTAGGTGTGTATTTCAGATAGCAGAACTTTTTTTCAGAGCTCACTAAAGTGTGTTTCTTACGTACAACATGATTTTCATAGTTCCTTAAAATGAGTCTTCTTGTTCTTTCGAAAAGAATTAATTGTACCTTTTACAGTAATTACGTATTGATAGCAAACCTAACTAGTAAGGTATCATTGATTCAGTAAAATTAAAAAACAACGGGGGCATTAGTTTTATGTTTGGAATATTGCTAGGATGGTGAGGGAGATTTCGCTCATTTACCCACTCATTAATGCTTTGTTCATTATGCCAACCTGTCAACATTCAGCACTGAACATGCAGGTTCCACGCAGGGATTTGTCGTAACTCGTGTCCAGTGGTAGCAACCGAGCATACGGGCTTAGGAGGCAGAGGGACAAACGCTGGGATCCCAGCGCTGATCCTTAGCGTCTCCGCGATGTTCTGACGTTCGGCGTGACAGTGATGCTTCTGAGCTTGTTGTTCTTCACTGTAAAGTGGGGAGAATAGCAGGACCTACTTACAGGGCTTTAAAAATGAAGATAGGGCATGGGTGGTGTGCTCCCAAAGCCAGAGTTTCAAGCGACCTTCAACTGAGGTTGCTTCATCACTTTGTGCAAATATCAATTTCTTTTTCACAAGGGAAATGGATTGATGCACCTGTCTTCCTGCCTTATTGCTGTAAAGACAAAGGTGCGGTATATTCATTCACTTTGCAAACCCAGCACACTAGCGTGAGGGGCCCCCTCCCACCATCCCTGTGCTCCAGATCTCTGAGACTGCACGGACCCGAGACAGAGCTCTGTCGGGAGAGTAGTGTAATGTATTTACTGATTAATGAATAGACCCTACTTTCTCAGAAGTGCATTGCCAAGATTAAATGAAAATGCATTTAAAGATGTTGGATACTTGGTAAAATATTCAGTATGTGAGAGTTGCTCCTATAATGTGGCTATTATGTGATATAAATGTGAATTAGCAGTTCTGTAGGCAAGAATTCATCTTAAAAAGTTCCCAGATATGCAACAACACCTGGGGGCATTTTGGCTGTAGAATTGGGGAGCAGGCTGTACCTGGTAGTGGGATCACATCCTGCCCTGTATTTGTCCTGTGTGGACATGACCTGCACTCCCAACCCCACCTCCCACCCCCTTCCCCAGCCTCAGGCTTTACGCTTCCTGAGGCCTTAGTGCACCTGTTCTGAATGCTCCGAGGACTCGGGGCCGCTGCCTGGAGCCCCCACCTTCATCCCCGGG
Source organism: Anoura caudifer (assembly GCA_004027475.1). Lineage (NCBI taxonomy): Eukaryota > Metazoa > Chordata > Mammalia > Chiroptera > Phyllostomidae > Anoura > Anoura caudifer. The sequence continues at coordinate 46,822 of PVKU01010455.1, read as the reverse complement.
AAGCTGGGTTAAAATCTGATACTTCATCCCAGGTTCTGGCCCCCATGGGGTGAGGATACCAGGGTCTGCAGCGCTGGCCCAAAGCCGGCTCCTTGGGGGTGCAGCCTTAGGGGGTGCAGATGTGGAGACCCCGGGGAGGGGAGCACTAGAGAGCAGCCCTGTTCCAGCGCCTCCAGAGCCTTGGGGCAGATCAGTGAGTCCCCAAGGGGTTTACCGTTGACAGTCTCTACACTTTTCCAAGAGCAGCAGAAAATGCATGGATCCCACGACCTACAAGAGCCCAGTCATCAGGAAGCCACTGCTGAGCAGGGACCTGAAGGCCACCTCCCCTACCTTGATGATGAAGATAAAATTCAGCAGGGAAGCTGGGCCCCTTCCCTTTAACCTGCTGTGTGTGCACACGCCTGTCTCCCGTAGTGAAACCCAGGCTCCGCAGTGCCCACACCCTTCTCCTGGATTCTGAGTGAAGGCAACCGTTACCCTTTCTTCAAGCAGAGCAGACACCAGGAGTGGAGAAAAGCCCCCAGAAGGTGCTGTTGTCCACCTGTGTGCCAAGCGCCATGGAGCTGGGTCCTTCAAACTAGGAAGGCTGGAAGCCTCCAATGTCGTTGGTCATTCTAAGCCTGGCAACCAGTTCAGAGAATCAAAGGCATGTAACTGCTATGTGTGTGCTTCTCCTGGAGATCGGGGTGAAGGGTACGTACCCCCTGCCACTGACCCAGACACCTCTGACCAGCCCCCGAAGCGGTCCTCAAGGGCCAGCGCCACGCCTCACTCCTCCGCCGCGGGCACTGCGTTCTCCTGGTTCGGAACTTGAAACACGCCGGGCTTGTCCCTTCCCATGTCCATTTCAGAGCATGGTCTGGCGGGAGGGAAGCAACCGCGACACTTAGGGAAAGCAGAAATGCTGAGCCCATCCAGGAATGAGAGAAGGCTGTAAAAATGATCCCACGCACACTGACTTATCAGATTAACAAGTTACTTCAAAACAAAACTCGAGATTCAGTAGTTCTTCTTTGTGAGACCCGGCCTTCTGTAAGGGCCCAGCATGAAACTTTCCCTGGAGGTTCAAAGTCAGCACTGTGTGAGCGCAGACACGTGCACTGAGGCCGCAGTTCTCCCAGAACCTTGAGCAGAGAAAGCGTTTGTCCGCGGCAGCAAGCCCTCCGGCGTGCAAGGGCAGAGGGGGTGTAAGCACCCGCCAGAGCGGAAGCTCCACGGGGCCGAGGTCGGGCCCGCGGGAAACGCTCCTGCTGTCCGGCAGGGAGGAAGGGAGGTTCAGTCCGACTGGCATGGTGTCATGTACACCTGGAGTTCTGTGCACGTTGATTTAATTCTTGTTTGTTTTTTATGGCATCTCAGCATGGTCCTTATCCAAAAACTTCTTTCTCCTGTAGCTCACTTCCGGAACAAGAGTGGATTGAAGCTGTAACTTCTAGACGTAACGAGAGCTTTGTCCTCTGAATGCGAGGAGCAGGTAGAGGCTTCCTTTATTGATGCCATCTGCTGGCGTTATTAGCTTCTTATCTCAGTGACAGAATTCACTGATCTCACCTTCCGTGATAACTGACCTTAAGAACTAGGAGAGAGGGCTGAGCTAAGGATGACTCATTTTGGGCAGATGTGTGTTGAGACCAGCTAATGGCGGGGGTGCGTGTGCGTCAGAGAGTGCCTTCAGGTTATCAGAGTTTATCTGATGCCAAGTCAGCGGACCAAACCTTTTTAATTTCCTGCTTGTCAGGCTGACAAAACTCTATCCTTCAGGAATGCACAGTGTAGGGGCAGAGGTTCGTGAACATCTATTTTAGGGCCCAGACAAGGAAGATGAAGAGATGAAGAGGGGCATGTGGTTGGAAGAGCAGTTCAGCCGCGACCCTGGAAAACAGCGGATAAGGCAGGAGAGGCCCCAGGGCCTGGGACTGAGAGGCAGATTTCCTCAGTCTGTGGGACGGAGGACAGGTACCAGCAAAGATTCAGAGGGATCACAGAACCGTTGGAGACATGCATGGTGTCATGTACGTCAAATGTTTGAAGAAGAGGGTAGTAAAAATAGCCCATGAAGCAGATGGTCATCGGGCTTGGTTCGAAGGGAGCAATGGGAACGGTAGGCAGAAGGCTCCCTCGCGGAAGGGGCAGGGGTGGAGGGCCGCGAAGGAGGGGCGCCGCTGCGTGCGTGGGTGCGCTGGGCCAAGAGAGAGGAGTGAAATATGCCAATAGCTGACAAAAGCAAAAGGCTCAGATGAAGTTTTTTTTTTTAGTGTGTAGTCAGTGTGAACTTGATGACTTACCCTAACTTTTGAAGCGCTAAACCAAGCATTCTGACTTCCTGCAGTTACTTAACTCTGTTTGCAGGCAGCATGGCACTCACCAGCTCCCTGTTAATTAGTCTTCACCGGCACAAGTGGTGGTTGATACGTACCAGTTAATGAGCAGTCAGTCAGAAGTGAATGGGGCTCGGTGGCCTTTACCTGTGGATGTGACGGCCACCAAGTCCGTGATTATTGCTGATGACGAGTTTCTTAGAAATTGCTGCTTGTTTTACACCATCAGAGTGGCTAGTCCTTGGATCTTCAGTGAGTAAGTAATAAACAAAACGAGTTACTAAATGGGAGGCCTGGGCTTGTATCTGTGGTCCCTTCTACGAAACTGAGTAAGGTTTTACAAGGAACCGTTAACTCCGCAGACAGACTGATGGGAACTCACCCTTAGGTCACACCATATCTTTATTTTCTACTTTTTAAAAATTTGTTGGGGGTGGCATTGGTTCATAACAGCACATAAGCTTTAGGTATACAGTTATTTTTTTGATCTGTAAGCAAACATTTATGGTGGAGGCAAGAACAACTTTGATAACGAACAAGAAGGAAGCCTTAAAGCAACTCGATGGGACCTGATGCTCGTGTGTTAGTGCGTCTCATGGGGCTTTCCCAGGAACCTCTTCCCCGGGGCTAAAATTCTGAAGAACCTTCTGGAAAATCGGATCTAAGCAGTTGAGTTATTTTGTGTAAATATATTGAGGTAGAAATGAAGTTTTCTTTTTCTTCTAAAAGTAGTGTTAATACTACAAACAAAATTTGCATATTTGTAAGGATCGGAAATACATTATTACTCTTTTCATGTTGGAATTTAGTAATATGTCCAAATCCTTTGCTTCCTGTAACTTCTACCATGATAATTACACTTGTGGAAATCATGCATTTCCTCTTGATTATGAAGGTACATCTCAGTAAAAAAAAAAAAAAAAATACCACTGGATTTTTTCTTTTTCACTTTTTTCTGGGATTTTGTTAATCTCTTGCTCATTAGCACTCTGGTGGTTCAACTTGCTATTAAGTTGTTAAAATATAAATGAACAAATGCCTACTTGATAAACAGATTTATAAGGAAATATTTTTAAGGTGAGATTTATGAGGAATTAACAAAAATGCCCGGAACAATGAAAAAGTCAGAAGCTGTCCCCACAGCCCCTCTCCTGACGTCACTCAGCCTCCTCCCTCTGCTGGAAATTAGCGACTATTTTCCTAATGCGGACACTTCTGTAAAAGCCTAGTCAGGGTACTGCACAATAAACCGAACAGCCGGATGGAGAGAAGCATCCAAATTGCCTGATTATCTGGATTCTGTAGACCCATGATGGGCTTGGGGAGCCCGCCTCCCTGTTTCTACCTGCAGCCTTGCTCCTGAGCACCCGCAGAAGCCGCTGGGAGGATGAGCTTCCTGAGCAAGGCCCACTCTGGACAGTGCGAATAATTGGGGCTTTATTTACTGCTAGGAATCAACACAGGCTGGCATTTTTATTACTATTCTGGGACTCGGATGCATCATTTCCCATGATTGCTGTTGCCCAGCCGGGTCGCCGCATGAGCGTTCTGGCAGAGAGAAATGTTATCTCCTTGCACACTCTTTTTAATTATCAGGGATTTGCAATTTCAATCCAAGAGATTGTAAGCTGTACAGATAAATTTTACAAGTATGCACAACACAAACTCCCCAAAAGTCAGTTCCTGGTTTTATTTTTAAGAGTTTTCAAAAACCAGACTTCTTGAAGGTCATTTCTGTCACACAGCAAGGCTAATCTTTTATCATGGCGTGGAAAAATCTACGGCTTGATACAATTATTTCCATTTTTTTCTAAATTAAGATGAAACCGTTAATCTGCTTTTGCATTCTAATTATCACTGAAACCCGGGAAATTTGGGGACATGGATGCCCCGGAGCACCTTCACCCATGGGTGTTCGAGTTTTTCACGTCTTGCTAATTAGCAGAGGTAAGAATGCACACCACATCGCTTTGAAACTACAGCTCTCCATTAACCCTTTGAGATTTCACGTGATTGTTGCCATATGGAGTGGCAGAAAATTGAAGTGGAAATGATCTAATCATGAAAGTTATGTGTTCCTTATAGCTTCAGGTTACTCTTTCTCTGTGCAGTTTGAAATACAGTGTCTCTGGTAAACAGTCAGTTTCAAAATACTAATTAGAATCTTTTCATTTTTGTTCTTTAGACAGTCCCTGTTTCTTTCTATCAATTAAAAAAAAAGACCTTTTAAAGAATCTTGCTAACTTCTGAGACTTAACACTTTTTTATGTATATCAGTAGTCATCAAATATATTTGGGAAAATGAAATACTATAAATAACCACCCCCCCCCCAGCAGCATGAGATCTTGCATTTGTGGTTAAAAACATGTATCCAGTCCCTGGATTTTAATGATCAGTGATGTGAATGCAGTGTCCCCGTGCCTAAAATGAGGGGCTTGGACTGAATGGTATCCAGGATTATTGTCAGAGCTACGTCCATGTCATGCTCTTTTTCCGTGGTTCATAGTTGCTCATTGGGAGAAGGTCAGGCTGTTCTAAGTTGGGTGACAATTTGCCTGTCACATTTGTGAGACATATAATTAAGCATGTGCCACCAGAACCAGACATCAGGGGTGAATCCTGCCTCTACCACTTAGCAGTTACTTAACTCGGGGCAAGTTACTTGAACTCTTCGTTGTTCAATTTCTTTATGTGTAAAACCAGGGTAACACGGGATCTACCTCACAGGATTATTAAGGGCATTAGTAAGTCAGTATGTGCAAAGGTTCAGAATGATGCCTGGTGTATAGTCACACACTGATGACTGCTTGTTATTCCTAAAATGTACATCAATCAGATTTCCATACGGGATCCAGGAGGTATTTCAGATAGAAGGGGGCTCAATAGAGAAGACTGGGTGCTGGTGAGAATGGGGAAGGGCCGGAGGAATGAGGGTCAGGCCCTGGACACTGGCTCAGGGCCCAGTGTCCCAGCTGCGACCCCGCCATGACCCAGCCTCGGACTGACCTTGCTTCCCGCAGCAGCAGGAGGACACTTTCTGACTCACACCAACATTGAGAATTTCACTAGAGCATCAAACTGGTGGAATTTAATTTGCATCCAGAAGTCTGGCAGCGGGAGGGTCTGGGAACGCAGCCTTGACTTCCCAGCCCCTGCGGTGTTGGGACACCTGTGGGAGGCAGGTGGCTGCTCAGTGCCAACCAGCGGCAGCTAAGCCCAGCTGCCCAACGGCCTGAACCTCTTTCTTCTCATTGGACCCTAACTCAGTCTTTTTGAGAATGAACTCTCTCCCAGATGTGTTACCTCATTGATCCTGACAGCGACCCTGTGAGCTCTGTTACTATTCTTACCCCCAATTTTTAGAAGAACACAGGCTTAACGCAGTGAAGTGACTTGCCCAGCTGGAGCGAGAGACCCAGCTGGGCCGACTGTAAGTTCCGGGCTGCTCGGCTGTGCCGACTGTTTCATGCCTGCGGTGCGAGTCACCCCCTCTCCTGCTCGGTGCAGCGTCGCACATCACACCCAGCAGCTCGAAAACCAGAGATGGTTTTAGTGGGAATGTGGACATCCTTGAGGATTTGAAGCACGCAAGGTGTCCACAGACCGTGCTGTTGAACGATAAGATGGTGCTGGGCAGTTGCGGGGGAGGGGAAACGGCGTTAGAAAGGACGTGAGTAACATTCACCTCTGGGGCGCGTGGTCAGGCGAATTCTTTTCAGCTCGTCCCAAGTGAGCAAAGGCTGCTTGCTGCCTGTGTGACCGCTGACAGCTGAGCAGCGGCCACTCACCGCTGGGCGTTCCAGTGCAGGTATTCGGACCTGAGTCCGATGCACCTCCAGAATTTTTCCAATGTTCTAACGTAATTCTGCTTCTAGGATTCCAGCACATTCTATAGTTTGATAATATTCTATTCATGAAATACAATGAAGATGGGTTCTTCGGAACATTTTCAGGTGTTTCTTCACTGATTTGTTTCTCCAGTTTTTGTTGAGCACATGTACTCTGTGTTGGGCACTGTTTTATGAGCTGGTGATGCATTTAATGTAAAAAAAAACAAAACCAAAGCAGGGGGCCTGTTAACGGTGGTCCCACTGTGTGTGGAAGACAGGCGGTCCCTAGGTAAACAGCGCACAGACAGCATACTGAAGGGCTTGGAAACTACTGGGAAGGGAAGCAGAGGGAGTCGGGATGGCGCGTTAGGGCCACGCTAGCTAGGCTGGTGCCAGATGGCTTCTCTGGGAAGTGGTAACGATGGAGCTGAGCCCAGAATGGTGAGAGAGAGAGAGGTGTGGGAAAGACTGAGTGGTGCAAGCGGAGGAAAGGAAACAGAGGCCAGAGATGGGGCAGGCTGGAGAGCTTGGCGGCAAGAAGGAAGTTCACTGTGACTCCTCACCGACAGGACGCAGTGAACAGTCGGGGGCGGGGCGGTGGGATGATGCAGGTGGGAGTTAGCAAATCAGAGTCAGACCGTGCAGGGCCTGGAGAGCCAGGTAAGAGTGCATGTGGGTTTGATTGGCACTGGTGAGGGAATGGGGTCGTTTGGTGAGTGGCCTTTGGAAGGTGAGCGTGGAAGCAGCGCACCAGAGGACCGTCGGGGAAAGTGAGGAATGCGCTGTCTCGTGGGGAATCAGAGCGGTGGGGATGGCGAGGCGTGGGCAGTCTTGGGGGTTATGTTTGGCGGAACGGACACAGTGACCTGGGGGCTGGATTCAGGAGCAGGAGGGAAAAAGGAGGAATTAAGGATGATTCCAAGGCTTCTACTTGGGCAACAGGGTGGGTCCTGGGGTCCGAGATGGCTGGACCGGGGAGCGAGTGGCTTCAGTCTCGAAAGGCCGGGGCCCTTTCTCGAGCACAGTACGTTTGAGAGGCGTATGAGAGAGCAAGGCGGCGGTGTGGATGCTGAGTGTGGGTCTGAGCGCTGCGTGTGCCTGGGGAGGAGAACGTGGAGGTGGTCGCGTGACCCTGGCGCAGGAGGAGTCAGCTGAGGAGACCGGGAGGAAAGTTGGGGAAAGGCAGTCACGCAGCTGCACAGAGGATGCAGGACGGGTGAAGGGGGAGGATGGAGGGCCGAGCCCTGCGTTGGTGAAGGGAAGGCCATCAGCTGCCTCAAAAAGAATGGTTTTCAAAGAGTGACAGCATACTCAACAAGGGCAAAAGCCCTTTTTTCAGTGTATTACACAGGAAGGGGACACGTGAGTGGCTCCTGTGTGGCGTGCTGAGGCTGGCTGCCCGGACCTGCTCGGCGGGGCTCACGCAGTGCTCCTCAGGGACGTTGGAAGGCAGGGGCTCTGGCGGGACTCACCTGGACCTGGGGACGTGGGGTTAGAACTTCTGCCAGTGAAGCTGCTGTCATTGAGGACAGCAGGGAGACGGCTGCATGCACCTTACGGTTTGTTTACTGGTTTGAATAGAAAACCAAACTATTTCTAGCATAATCGAACACTGTGTCCAGGGCGAACTCACAAGAGGTTAGTAGGCAGTGAATGCCCTGCTTTGTAGGTGGCTGATGGAAAGTCTGAATAATTTACAGCAATAAAGTCCATTCTTCAAATACCGAGTAGCTCATTGAGTATGCTGGCATTCCGGGGCACGGATGCACATGACGAGAAGACTATGCCCCATTGTACATGACATCTGGACCGGGGACAGACACAGGACATCGGCAGATCCCACAAAGGTCACCGTGGTGGTGGCAGCCACGCTGGCCAGCTCTCCCTGCCCACGGCTGAGCGAGGCAGGCCTTCAGAAGCAAGCAAACACACCACCCCGAGACCGGTAATGTTTCGAGACAGAGCCAGCTTGTAAATGTCCTGTGCAGGCCCCGCTCCAGGACTGTGACTCTGGGGACAGTGCCTTTGGGATGTGTTGCGGAACCCACCGAGATGTGGGGCTCCCCTTCCCTTTTCCTAAGGGGAGGAGTTGGGATGCGCGCTAGGGTCCAGGAGCTCATGCCAAGAGGTGGGTGTTGCTGTCCCGGCTGTTTCCTGACTCCCCCTCTGTGAGCATATGCTCAGCTTGGCTCCTCCGCGCTGTCTGGGGGAGGTTCCCGAGGGTTCTGGGCAGAGCTCGCAGTGGCTGACGGGCACCTGCGCCCACGCCGCTTCCCACCGGTGGGAGGCTGGCAGCCTGAGAGCTGCCCTCGGCGTGACAGCAGGTGCCGCAGTCCTCCATTGCACGGGTGGGGCTGCAGATCAGCCAAGAGCGCGTCTCGGCTTGCTCTGCCAATATTTGGACAGAGGAGGGCTGCCCCAAATGGTCCAGAGTCAAAACGCTGACCAGCAGGAGTGTCCCAGGGGATGTAGTCGGTGCCCGTGAAAACAGTGTGTCAACTCTAGGGCACACTCTGAAGAATCAGTTGTGCTGTCTCTAGACATGAGTGTCTCTCCGGGGCTAGAACATTTACTGTTGACCAGGATTTGAAAATTCAGATGTTTCAGGTCTGGGAAGGCAACAGGAATGTTTCGATCAGGGTAGCAGTCCGGGGTGGTGGGCCCTGGAGAAACCCACTCACTCAGGCCTTCCATCGGGGCGCAGGAGGCCTTCGCGGGCTGGGGAGGGCCTGCTCACTGCCAGCCACCGATGCGATGTCATAGAACACCGCCGTTTTCCAGATGGGAGGGACCTTTCAGACTGTTAATACTTCGTTCCACCAATAAAAAAACGGAGGTGAAGTTTGACTTTCCTCAAGCCACACGGGCACGCAGAGGCGGAGCTGGGGCTGGGTCTCAGCGCCTGGGCTCTTGTGTGTGAAGTGTGTCAGGGTGGGTCGGCCAGTAACGCCAAAGGCTGGGGCTTCACCAGCACCGTTGTCACAGCCCCGGGGGACGGGGTGGGGCTCTAGCAGGCGCTTCTCCTTCTCAGAAGATAGTGTTCATTCATCACAACACCTGTTTTTTACCTTGACCACAAAACTGTTTGAACTAAGCAAATTCTTGGTTTAAATGTCACAGGAGAATATATTCTTGGTAGTGAGCAAGCTGTAAAATCGGTAGCCGTTCAGGGAAATAAGGAAGTTCGCACACGTAGGGGCTGAGTATGTACACAGGGGGCCTGTTTATAGAAGGAAGGTCTGCGTCAGGCAGACAGTGAAGTGAACCACGGGAACTGCACGCAGCCACGCAGCACGGGCCTCCCACACTGCAGGGCCCGTTTTAGACAATATAATTTAAGCAGAAATGTTGCTTTAAAAAATGAGAGCTTTTGTATTGATGTTTGATGTGTCAGTTGGTAAAAGCACTTTGGAAAATAGTTTGCATTTCCTAAAAACAGGGAAGTCCCACCCTCAGATGCAGGGCTCCAGGACAGTGACGCGGCCCCGTGTGTCAGGAGACACTTAATCAGTGCTCACAGATGCACGGTCCTGAGGGACAGAGGTGAAAACCAGCCCGATGCCCACCTACCTCCGTTTACAGTGGAGTCACGCAGGGGCGCACGGGTGGACCGCAGCCACGGGCATCGGTGAGGATGAGGAGGAAAAGCATGCCGCAGAGAAAGTGCAGGGTGGGGCAGAAGTAGGTTGTCAGCTGTGAGTGTGCGCGGCACAGTTTAGTCATGTTACTGTTTATTAATCATTGTGTTATTTTCAAGGCGCACTTTTCCCCACCCTGTATAAAGAGTTTTATTTTCATAAAATTCAAAAACCAGTCGACACTGAACATATTGCTGATGAAAAGGTCCATGTGAGTTCACACTGTACAGAAAATAGGGCCGTAATCGACCTAAAACAAGGAAAGTAGCCACTTCGGGAGGGAGGGAGGGAGACGGATGCAAGTGGGTGAGACACGCTGGGCTTCAGAGCCGTTGATGGTACTCTCTCTCAAGATGGTGGCTCATTAGTGTCCTTGGTTTTATTTTTTTTCCATTTTTTTCCTTTTATATAAAATTGAGGTGTTAAAAGCATAAAAATTACAAGCAATAATTGCGAAAAGAATATTTGAATAATTGCCTTGGTTTTTGCCCTCTTTAATGATAACTGGGTATTTAATTTTACATTAAGAATTTGTATATGTACCTATGTGTACATATGTATGTATGTCTAATTTTATTACAATGTTTTATTATAAAAATATAATTTACCAGCTTAACCATTTCTAAGCGTACACTTCAGTAGTGTTAAGTATATTCACCTGGTTGTGCAGCTGATCTCCAGAATTTTTCTATCTTGACAGTCTGAGACTTTGCACCCATTCACCAGGATGCCCCATTTCTCCTCACCCCCAGCCCCTGGCAACTGCTTCCGACTTTCCGTCTCTCCGGACTTGACTTCTCTGGGCACTTCATGCAAGTGGAATCTTAGTGTTTGCCTTTTTGTGACCTGTTTCACTTAGCATAATGGCCTCAAGTTTTACCTGCGTTGGCATTTCTCAGAATTTCCATTTGAGGCTGGTTACCCTTCCCTTGCGTGCACAAACCACAGTTGTGTTTATCTGTTCATTCACCGATGGAGACTTGGGCTGCCTCCCCCCGCTGGCTATGGTGAATGCCGCTGCTGCGGACACGGGGGTGCAAATGTATCTTCCAGATCTTGCTTTCGGTGCTTCTGGCTCTATCCCTGGTAGTGGAGTTGTGGGATCATATGGTGACTCTATATTTAATTTTCTGAGGAAACGCCGTACTGTTTCATGTAGCAGCTGCATCATTTTGAGTTCCTGCCAACAGTGCACCAGGGTTTCAACTTCTCTAAATCTTTGCCAACACTCGCTTTCCCTTTTTTCAGTAGCAGTCATCCTAATGGGCGTGAGGTGATAGTGTGGTTTTGACCTTCACTCCCCTAATGATTCGTGATGTCGAGTATCTTTTCATGTGCTTGTTGACCATCTGTGTGTCGCCTTTGAGAAGTGTCTGTTGCCATTTTTAGTTATTTTGTTAAGTTTTAGGCATTTAAAAAAAGAAATTCTGTATATTAACTGCTTATCAAACGTATGACTTACAGATATTTTCTCCCATCCCTTCAGCTGCCTTTACTCTGTTGTGTCCTTTGCAAGTTGTTGGTTTTGACGGCGTCTCACTCGTTAATTTTTGCTTTTCTTGCCTGTGTCTTTGGTATCGCAAATCCAGTGTCGTGAAATATTCCCCCATGTTTTCTGCAAAGAGTTGCATAGTTTTAGGCCTTATGTTCAGGTGTTCGATTCATTTTGAGTTACTTTTGTACATCGATCGTATAAAGTAAGTCCATAACTTTATCCTTTTGTGTGTGGATGGCTGGTTTCCCCGAGGCCCTTTGAAGAGACTGTCCTTTCCCCATTGCACCCTTGTCAAAAACCACACGGAGGTGAAGAACGATGTTTTGTCAGTGCGTTGGTTTCATTCACTTGTTACTGAGTTCCCGTTTTAGTTTTTGAGTAGTCAGCTTTGAGTCGCATTCTTCTACTTTCCTATTCTACTTGCTTTTAATAAGACTTTTAAAATTCCCTTGGGTTCACCCTAACAAGTCTGTGTGGATTTCCCTCTGTTCGCCTGGGTGAAGGCTTCTGGGGACACCTAAGTCTGAGGACAGGCAGCTTTCATTAGTTCCCCATCAATGTTTCTTCAGTTAGCGATTCTCGTCCATCCTTTTTTGAATCTTCTTTTTTCCCCTGGGAATCTGCATAGATCTGTAGTACACCTTCTCAGTCTGAATTTCATGTTTCTTAACCTTTTAGAGTCAATATATTTTTCTTTGTGTTCCATTCTGCACTCAGTCTTTAGCTCGATCTTCCACTTCATTCACTTTCTTTTCTGTTGTTCTGATAAATTAGTTAACCCATCCGTTGAGTTTTTAGCATTAATGTTATACTTTTCATTTCTATCTATAGCTTTTGAAATCTACTGGTTCACATTTTTGGTAGTTTCTTATTCCTCTGTCATACTCTTTTACTATCTTTTTCTTTAAAATTGTTGATTGTTTGTAGTTTAAATTCTGTGTCTGATAATGTAAGCCCTGCGGTTTTTGTGGGACTGATGTATTGTTTGTTGAAGAGTTAGTTTCCCTCTCGTACGGTCGTTTCCTGTTGTGATTTTGCATTTTCATGGGGCACTTCTGGTGGCCGAGACCTTCATCCCTGGGAGGAAGTCTTGGAGGCCTGGGGCGGAGCGGCTTCCTCGTGGGCGCCGCGTGTCCACCTCCACCAGGTGACCCGGGGCAGCACAGGGTGGCCTGGTGTGGCCACTGCTCCACTTGAGGTTTTTCAGGCCGTGAAAGTGATGTGAATTCTGGCCCCACATGTGTTAGGGAAGTTAGTTCTGCAGGTAGGAATTCTCGGGCGAGAATTTCTCTCTCTCCGCTCATGGCTCATGCCAAGTCCAGCAGCTCCCTTACCGTCTTCCCAGCGGTGCTGTTATCTGAGTCAGTGTCTCCCACTGAGGGGCTACCTCGTTGTGGAGCGTGGGATCCGACTGCTCTCCTGGACGCCTTCGGCTCGCTCCCAGTTTCCCAGCGCTCAGGTGAGAAGCAGGCGGCCCGTCGGGCTCAGCCCTGGGCTCCCATCTGGGTGTATTCTCATTGTGCTCGGCCTCTGAAGATTGCTCCACTCTCCTTCCAGATCAGATGAATTCAAAAAAATATTTTTAAAGTGTTGCCTGTTAAAGGCTTTTAGTTGGAGGATGTCTAGCCTGCCGTAATGCTGGATATAGAATTCCTACTTGGCTTTGAAACTTTGGGCAGTTTTAGCTTCCGTGTATTGTGATCAGTCATTTATAATTTAATGTGATTTATCATATTTCCTCCAGTAGAATAGATTGTAACCTCCTGTTCACTTTTGGGATTGCATGGGTAATTTAAAAACTCAGCGATATGGAATGTTTTGTTACGTTAACTGCTCTGATAGATGAGCCCTAACGCCTCAGTGTCTTGACACAGGCGAGATGTATTTCCTGCTCACGTAAGCTGTCTGGGCGGCAGGGGAAGGAGGGCGGTAATTCTCTTTCACAGGGTATCCAGGGACGCGGGCCGGCAGAGGCACCGCGAGCTTTGATGCACGACTTTCGGGTGGCCGTGGGGCAGACTTGCTCTGGGGCTTCTGGGGGGCGAGGCTCCATGACAGGGCCCATCCCAGGGGGTGGGAGTGTGGTCCCAGGGGAGGTATCCGTTTTGGAACCTGAGTCTTGGATGGCCGGTCAGTCCCTATGACAGTCTTCTCCAGCTGCCACGTACCTCTCTGTGTCTCCACCCCTTGCCCAGAGGAGAAAACAGGGGCTCGTCCCATTAGGCATCCAGCTCAACGCTGAGGACCCTCCGTGGTGAGCAGCCCTCCCACCCGGTCCCAGATGCTTCCTGGGCGTGTCAGCCTCGCAGTCGCAGCCGTGTTGGTGTGTCTTCACGTCCCTTGTGTGGGGTGCGCCTTAGGTGACCCTCGTGAAGCGGTCGGCCGGTGTCCTGTGTCTTCTCCGGCCCCACCTGTCTCTCAGAGTTCTCTGTAACTGCCTCTGTCTTCACCTTCAAAAAAATGTCCTGCTGTTTTTCCCCAGTGGGTTGCGCTCTGGACTCTTGTGGTGCCAGGGATGCTCAGCAGGCTCTTTGGGATCAGGGATCCTCAGCGTCCTGTGTGCCATGGGGTCCCTCAGCGGGGTAGCTCGCACCCCTGCACCCTCACCCCTGCACCCGCACCTGCAGCGTCTCCATGTGGAGGCGCACCTCTCTGCTTCAAACCTGTCCTGTCCGGGCGCCCCTCCTGTTGGCCGACTGCCCGTTCCCCTCTGCCTCTGGCCACATCGCAGCTCGGATCGCACCTCTGCGGTGAGGCATCTGCTGGAGCTGCGAGTATCTGTGTGGTGCCCAGGGTGAAGGAGCATGAGGACCATCCTCGGAACAAAGCCCTGTCCCACGTGATGAGCTGGTTTTGCCCTCTGCGTGGATGTGTCTTCCTCCCCCAGTGCGGCCAGCGGCGGGCGGGCCAGCCGCCATGCTGACTTGCCTGCGAGCACGGCTTTGAAGTCGGAGCAGAGCTGGTTAGGGTAGGTTGAAAAACTGGGCCCTGCATGGAACCGAACCTTAACGTAGGAGAATGAGAAGCAGATCCTTTGGGATTCAAAGACTAATCTGCTCTGCTTTCTGCACCTGTGTTGAGATTCTTCTGGGTCACTTTATAAACCTCAGCCCCTCCTGGGCTTCTGTGAGGCCAGGGGTTTGCTGAGAGTTCCGTGGGGCCAGGAGGGCCACCTGGCACCTTTGTACTGCAGGACAGCACCGGGAGGCAGAGAGCTTGCATCGTGATTACTTGCTTTTCTAAAACTGAATTTACTGGGGTGACGTTGGTTAATAGGTTGCCATAGGTTTCAAGCGTACATTTCTATGGCACACGATGTGTATGTTGCACTGTGCGCCCACCACCCGAAGTCAAATCTTCCGTCACCACGTAGTTGCCACCCCCACCCCCCACCCCTCACTACCCCCACCCCCTTGCTTCTCTCTGGTAACCACCCCCCTGTTGTCTGCATCTCTGAGTTTGTTTGTTGTCTCATTTGTTCATTTGTCGCTTTACATGTTCTGTCCCACATGTAAGTGTAATCATACGGTTCTCGACTTTATCCGTCCAACTCATTCACTTAGGGTGATATTCTCAAGACCGACCCATGGCTTTGAATCTCCTTTTTCTCCGTCATCTCTGCCTTGCCTCCTCCATCCATTAGACCAGAAAGAGGCAGGTAGGTAGGATGAGAACTAAGCTTACAGAAGACAAGGCTAGTCCGCTCAGCCTGGGGAATTGCTAAGGCATCAGAAGTTAGCTAATAAGTACAAATAGACCATCTATTCCTGAAGACGAAGCAAAACACTAAAAATAAGCTCTGGGGGAGGAGGAGAGGAGGAGGAAGGGATTCACACTTCCTCATGCTTTGTTTCCAAAATCTTGAGAGGCATGTGAGGGAATTACTTGAAAAATTCAGAAGTTAAAGCATGAAATAAGTTAATTATTTCAGTGAAGAGAGGCTGTTGACTAAATAAAAATATGGCAAGTCACAGAAGAGTTTCAGGAAGACAAGTGAGAGAACGTGCTTTATATAAATGTCCCAACTCTCTGACACCCGAAACTGTTCCAGGTGCCATGTGAAAGTTAGAAAAAAGCCGTTGTTGTTATAGAAGGAAATTCTGAAATGCCATTCCAAAAAAGATTAAAAAAAAAAAAACCTTGTTCATCTAATGACAGTACTAAACTTGATTTATATTTTCCCAAACCTGTTTAACAGTTCAGTTGATAAACTTGAAGGGAGACCTTGAAACTTTTGAAACCCAGTATCTGGGGACATGCATTATTGCACCGATCACCACCATTTATCTAAATCCTTCCTTTAAAAATTGTGCCTCCCCCAGCTTTCCGAACCACTTAGTGGAAGAGTCCCTGCTGGCTGGTCAGCTCCGAGGCTCTTTATTCGGAAGGATCGAGATGATGATGGGGAAACGCAGCGCGGCCGGGGAGGCTGGACTCAGCGAAATGGGACAGGGAGCCCGGCCCACGGCCCACGTGGGAGGGACAGGCGGGGACAGCCAGAGTGTCCCAGGATATGGGAACAGTGGAAAGGAGCGGGAAGGAGAACTTCAGAAGTGTGACCGTGAGTTAAAATCGGATTCTCTCGGAAGCACTTTGAGGTGCCTAACTGCGCATTGGGATCCATTTCCCATACGCTTGGCTGCTCATCGAGGGCAAGCAGAGTGGCCACTGTGGGGTTCAGGTGAGAGTTCAGTGACAGTCCCCACGATGGACTCTGGCGCGAAGGGTCTTCGAGATCAACGGCGTAACTCATGTGAAACTCCATCACTGCATTCCTTAAATAGTTTGTCTGGTGGTGATTTGAAAATGGTTAGTTATTTCTCAGGGTGCTCCTGGCCACAAACACGTAAATGAAGTAAATGAGTTGGCTGTGTAGTTCTTTGTTGGAAATTACTGTTTTTGCCTATGTTTTCAGTATCTTACCAGCACAGTTCTTTAATTTGGGGGTTGGTTAAGAGGCAAGCGGGGAGCAAAGCTGGGAGTGTGACTGTTACAGTGTGTTCTGGCTTCCTCAGGCCTCTGGGCTCTGCGTTTCTCAGGCCCTGAAAATTATGCTCCTTGAGCCGAGCAGTTCTTTGGACACGGCTGGGCGTCAGTCCAGCACCTGCAGGGCTGGCTCGTGCGGGTGGAGAGATGCAGGCCATTCATCTTCGGCACTTTCCCGGTGGGTGCCCCTGGCTCCTTACCGTGCCTCAGCCATTGAGCATTATCCTGCCACTTATAAATGGTCCTCAGTGTCCTCTAGGAGTGAGCGAGAGTGACCCCACAGGAATAAGATTTTTGGGTAGGAGACCCTAGAAGACTAAAAAGTCATCCACCCACCCACCATCCCTTCATTTAATCCCTGTATTGTGACCAGTTAGAAATGGCAGTGAGTTCACACGTTCTGAGCACCCAGCACATCCCAGGAGGGGCTGGAGGCACCAGGCTTGGGTTACAGACTCACATCACCTCTACGGCCACTTGATGAGCCGGACTCACATCTTTGCCCAAGGAAGGCGCAGGTGTGGTGCGGTTGGTGCTCCTCAGCCCTGGCTACATGCGGCGGTCACCTAAGAATTAGAGTAGGCTGGTGCCCGGCCCACCCGCAGCGCTCCAGGCAGCACTGGTCGAAGGGTAGAGCCCTCGCCTCAGAAATTTTACAGATGCCACGGGGAATGTTAATGCGGGGACTGCTGCCCAATTAGGGTGTGCAAGGTTTCACTCTTTGTCTCCCTTTCTCTCTCTCATTATCCTTCCGCTTTTAGAGTTTCATTAATTAATGCATAGTTCTATTTTTAAACAAGTGAGTCAAGAAAATGAACCCCAAGCAGAAATGATTTATAAGTGATCAATAATTTTACACTTTGCTCATTTTGAATATTCAAGGCAGAGCTAAATGACATCATTAGAATAAAAATCAAATTACAGCGCAGCTGCGTTAATCTTGAAAACAGATGAAAGCTTCCGTCCCCATTTGGGCTCCTCACTTTGAGTTGGGCCTCTGTGCATCTCTCCCTTGCGCTGCGCGTGCCCTTGCCTCCCCCCCCCCAGTTTGCGATCCCTCTCCATTATTCTGTGGGTGTGCGAAAGCTTGACATTATCACGCCTCCTCAAGGTCTTCCGCAGGTGCCATGAGATGCACTTTGCATTCCTTATCTGCAATAAGATGAAGTGTGGAAAGTAAGGAAGATGAAAAACCAACTCTAATGATATCCACCCTTACTTCTGGTTCCAATCTGTGCCTGAAGATATTGTGGCCTAAATTACAAAATATATTATCAGGTTCACTCTTCGCAAGTTCAAATTGAACTCCATGGAATATGGAACAGAGGAAATTATTTACAATCTGCTCGGTTGCCAGCCCTTCCTCTGGGCTGAAAAGAATGCATTTGTATTCCTGTGATGTCCCATTGTGCTGCTCCCTCCCTGCCATCCCTTAGGACAGGGGGAGAGTTGGAAGGGGGACAGAGATGCCTGCTAAGCTCCCAGGTTCCAGGCAGAATGAGTGATGAGAATAAGATGCGTGTTTAGGTGAGCAGTCCTCCTTAAGTGGCACGTAAATAAATGGTATACGATAATAGACTTTGCCTGGGACAGCTGTTTGCACTCGGAAGTGTAGCTGCATGGTTATACAATATTTAAAAATGCAGGATTTCTTTTCATCTTAGGAAACCATCTTGTAGACAAGTAACTGGAGTCAAAATGATGGTTAGATAGACGCCAAGAGCATGACTTGAACCTGTAATGATTTTCTTCGTCATTATTACCAACTGCTAAAAAAGAAAGCGGGCTTAGGATTAGTCAGGTGACGAACTTTCCCATCTGAGCAGCCTTGTAAAGCTGCCCCAGTAAAGGGAAAGCAGGAGATGAGCAGCTTGCTCTGAAGTGCATCAGGACCCGTGAGCAATATTCAGCCTCGGTTTTAGCGTGGGGTCTTCCAGTGGGAACCAGTGTGCACGGAGGTATTGCCACCACCTTTCCCCTCTGGTGTTTGATGATGAAAGCGTTGCTCCATCTCCCAGTGCCCTTCACCGCGTGTGACGCCGTTCACAGCACACGGCGCCTTGTGACACCGGGAAGCGTGTTCCGAGTGGCTTGGTACTCCACAGCTAGTGCGTGCTGCGCACAACTGGCGATTTCTGTGATCATGAACCAGCGCATGGGATAGCTAAAGTTCGAGTGTAATTAATAACGCAGCAAACCGGGGACCATTTTGGTGGAGAAGTTTGCTTTCGGAAGTGATATTTTCAACCTGCCTGAAAAATTGCTGCCAAAGCTATTATTCTTCACCTAATGAGGGACTTTCCTGGACTCTTAATGAACCTGGCCACCCTCCGGTACAGTGTTCAATACCAACCTGCGGACCGTGCTGTTCCAGGCCGGACTTGAAATTCATCAACACCTGTCTCATGGGTAAAATCGTTAGGAAGCAATGCATTATTAAAGAGCGTTTCGGACGCATAGGGCTTGGAATTGCTATTGATGGCAAACGTTGCTAATGTTTTCCTTCAAAACCACTACAGTGAAAAGCCGCGGGTCTAACTGCGTCGAGGGCCTGCAGTGGAATATGCAATTGCCTGCGTCCGCATGGACTTCGAGTGACAGCATCTGCCCGCTGCCCAGGGGCACGCAGCAGTGGGCCCAGCAGGGAGGAGGTTGCCGGGACGCAGCATTATATTAGTGAGTTTCTTTCCCACAGAATACTCGGTAGCATCAGCTTTTCATTTATTCAGCAGATGAGCTCTGCTCTCTTTACCCAGCAGAACGAGGTCTGAGGCAGGTGGATAAATACAGCCCTTCTGGGGCTGGGTTTGAATTCTGTTGATTCTATATGCCCCTGGTAAGGAAAAGCAACATAGTTATAAAAAAGTGCCAACAGCTTCATTGTTTTATTTTCCAAGACACATTACCATTTGTGTTGTCTCTGAGATCTTTCAGATATCCGACTTGATCTTTTCAAAGGCTCTGTTTGGTAGCCAACATTTTCATTGTTGTATATTAAAAAGATTATTTTTATCTATTAAGGGGGGATTCTGCTGTGATGAGGATTTTATTTTATTGCTAGTTGTATTCCGTGCCCAGCTGTTTACAGTTGAAATGGCTTTTACCATCCTGAGACACACCTGGTTTGAAAATGACTGTCAGTCAGCGGAGCTGGGAGCCGGGGCCACAAGGCAGACATCCGAAGAAAACCTTTGTTTATTAATTGCTGAATCCCAGTGTGTAAATGTGGGCCTTGTATACCTCCAGCAATGGCTGCGGCCAGAGGAATGCTTGCTTGCGGGAAGCACCGCAGTGCGTCCGGGGTTTCGTG
The DNA here is from genome assembly GCA_004027475.1 of Anoura caudifer. NCBI lineage: Eukaryota > Metazoa > Chordata > Mammalia > Chiroptera > Phyllostomidae > Anoura > Anoura caudifer. Next base: position 27,241 of record PVKU01010455.1, on the reverse strand, counting down.
GAGAACGCAGAGGGGCGGGGTGGCATGGGTGGGCCGGCGGGCGCAGCGGCTGTTTGGAGAATACCTCAGTCTCTTCTGCAGCTCAGATGTCTTAGTTGTTTTCCGTCTCATACTGTTTCAAAAGTAGGATGTTAAGTAGCTGGCATTATTTTTAGTCTTTATATATGGCAGGCTCTGTCTGAGCACTGTGTGTATATTAACTAATTTAATTCTGGCCACAACCTTATGAGGGTGGGCACTGTAGCTGCCCTCTCTTTAAAGAAGGGGATTGTTTTGTTTTGTTTTTATCCACGTTGCTTTACTTGGAGGAGGAGGTGGGGCATGGCAGGATGTGATGCTAATCACATCCACGATTAGGTTCCAGACAGCAGCTGAAAAGGGCGTAAGGAACTTGTCAGGATTTGCAATCAGGCGTTTGGGCTGTGGAGCCCTCACCGCGGTCCCCGGGCTCTGCCCTGCTGCGTGGCTGGCCGAGAGGTTGTGTTTTCCGTCTCCAATGTAATGTAAATACTTACAAATTTTATTCCTGGTGTTTTGTGTTTAATTTTTATCATAATGCATTAACCAAATGTTTTCGTTACAGATGGTCTTAACCGAAGTCTAGTTTATTTCATGCCCTTGGTCATTAAATAAGCAGCCACTCATTAATTTATCTGTTTGGATTTTCAGTGCCACTTTTTACCATCATGTTGTACAACAATTCATTTCATGTACAGGCTCTTATTCTTATTAGGTTCTTTATTCCTTTTCGTTGGTTTATTTCCATTTTCTTGAGCTAGTAGTATTTGTGTTACACTCATAAATACTATTTTGAAGAATTGTATAGGCTCTGAACAGAAGTGTACCCAGCGCTCGTGGGGCTCAGAATGAGATGCCTTGAGCTTTCGCATCTCTAAAATCATGCTTATTGGTTGTGGTGTTAATCCTCTGCATCTGACTTTTTCTGAGCGCCCGGCCTTGGGTGAGGATGGGGTATCCCATGCACTTGGCTCCTGTGAAGCTTTTTGAAAGCATTTGTTTCATGTGCTGCAGTGCTATGGCACCTGACACACAGTCATTCAGATGTATCACTTTTATTAAAATGAAACAGTCCTCTTTGTGACATATGTGATACGTTTGCCTTGAATTTGACTTCTTCTGGTATAGATATTGTCATACTCTTTTATTGCTTTCCCTGATACACCTGTGACTTTCACTTTTCATTTTGTGTATTTTTATCTTAAATTGCTACCTGTGAGTGGCACTGCTTATTTTCCTAACAATCATATTTGTCTTTTAACAAAAAACAAGCCCAATTCTGTCATATATAGTTCAAAGGAATGTATCTTTTTTATTTTATTCTATGTTTTGAAAATAATTCCTAGCTCCCTTTTTGGTCTTTTGTTGAGTAGACTGTACTTTGTCACCAGCCAGTCAGGCTGCACGCTGTCCCAGCAGCATAGTACGCGCGCCCAGCAAATAGACAGCGGCTGGGTGTTGTCTACGCAGGTTGGATTCCGACAGCCCTTCATCCAGCTCCCCAACCTGAGAGTCCACAGGCCTGTGCCAGGGTTGGAGGTGCCCGGCCAGGGCTTCATGCCTGGACAGGCTCCGGGCTTCCCATCGCCCCGCAGGCTCCTTTTCAGTGGCTTACCGGTTTGGGTCACAGGAAGCCACACTTGACAAGGTGCGTTTTGACCAGCATTCTTCCTGTGCGGGGTCTTGTCCCATGAGAAACAATTCATCCCAGGACACATCTGACCGTGGTGAGCCCCTCATACTTCTGGACTTAATGATTTCGCAAAGGTAGAGTGATGAATTTTAGGTGGAATGAAATGCACTAGCTTAGAGCCTCTTTCTCTGGTTGCCTGAAAAATCAGTCATAGCACACAGACTCAAGTGTGAGGTTGGTGTGTGTGTGTTGTCTTTCTTAAGGAAAAGCATGCCTTAGAGCAGCTACTGACTGCAATTTTCGTGACAGCTTCCAAGGTCTTTGAAGACTCCAGCAACAGGTGTGCTTTCATTCTTCTTGTTCATAAGTTATTTAGTGCATTGAAATCTTTTCCTGACTCTTTAAAGGTATTTTACTGGATAATTCCTTGTCTCAGCTTCCTTTTAGCCTGGCACTTGACCTTTCTCCCCTCATCCCTGTCCCTGGAAGAGACTTCTCTCTTTACCGCCCTCGCTTCTGCCTCGCACGTGGCCACCAAGTCGTGCACGCCGTTTGTCACGGTCTTTACTCAGCGCCCCCACCCCAGTTGGGCACAGAAACTGCAACCATTCGGTTTGAGCCTTTTTCCCATGATATCATTTTCCTGCTGACCAAACCACCCTCCTTTCTGTATCGGAAACATTCCTGTTTTTCTGCCCATCTTCACTCACTGTCCCCCCTCCACCTGGAGTGTGCTTTCTGTTTTCTTCCCCTGTCTCTGCTGCTACTGTTGCCAACTGGGAAAATGCTGTTCGCGCCCTCACGGCCGGGCCTATGGTCCGGGGATGTCCCGGCATCTCTGTTGGGCATAACCTTCTCCCCGTGCTCTGTTCCCCCGGGGGTCTCGCCTCCTGACGCCTGGGTCACCATCACCATTCATGCCTCTGTTCCCACCCAAACTCTCCACTGTCCCCTGAGCGCCCGGCACCCTCCCACAAGCACATCGTTGAGTGGAAGTTGGGACATTTGAAAAAATTTGACCAACTGTGACCATGAGTCACTTGTCTTCTTGGTGCTTCTGTGTGATGCTTAGTGGAGGCAAGGTTGGAGCTCGTTGGTTTTCTCCTCAAGGGCGTGCTCTTGGCCTGTGACAGACTTCCTTCAACACATTAAAATGAACTCTCCTCCTCTACTTTATTAGCTACGGTCTGATGACCTGCCTCCTTCCTAGAGTGGATGTTCTAGAATTCTCCTGTTTTCTTGTTGTTTTCCATTCTGCCCTCTACAGAATTGGTAGCATCGTCACAATGTAAGGACTTGTAAATGTCTTTTCGGATTTCGATGCAGTAAAGCTCCTGGGTCCTCGAAGATCTTATCCCAACCACAGAAGGAAGGAATGCTCCCACCATTCAGTCTGAAACTTCACCGTCATGGGAAAGTCAAAGAACCTGCACAAGGAACAGCGTCAGAAATAACCCCTTTTGATTTCATCTGGGGGGGGGGTGTTGGTGTGGGGGTGGCAAAGAAGTCACCTCCAGGCCCAGAAAGACCACCTAGTTCTCAAGGGTCACCAGCTGCCGCCCTGAAAGCGCATAATAGTCATCCGCACATTTTTCAGGGTTGGAAAATTTCACATTTTCTCTGAGGATGCTTTATTGATGATTTTTTTCCTTTTTGGAAACTCCTGCATCCTCTTTACCTTCCCTTAGGGCCCTGATTATTTCTCCTTTTCTTTTTAGCTTCAGCCAAAAGCTCTCTTCACGGCCTTTCAGAAGTTCTCAATTCCAATTTCCTGATTAAAAAAACAGACACAGCAAAGGCTTTGATGTACAAACCCTGCTGCGTCCCCTCTGGTCCCATTCCAACCCTTCCGTGGTTGCTAGAGCCACCTTTGCGTTAAGATTTAGGTGTTGGCTCTGTGTGTATTGCTTGTATCAAAATTCAAAGATAGCTCTTGAAATCTCCAAATGGTGAATCTGTGGTAGTAAAAAGTAAATGTTATTGTTAATAATCCCTTTCCTGTGTTACCGACGGAGGGCCCCAATGCAGGGTGCGTGACTTGGGAAGACTCGATACATGAGGTTGTGTCCGCTTCAGTGGCCTCTGTCCGGTGGTGGATCCGCTCCATGTGGAGGGAAGTGCAGGGTGGATAGAACCACAGTTTGCTGCGGCCGGTGAGTTTTAAGCACGTCCTTCACCCCATCTCAGTGCCGCACGACACTGGTGGGATGAGAACCTGGAAGCCCCACAGAAAGGCGGCTGTCTTTCCTGGGTGGCTGACCTCTGTCCTGGGGTGGGAGGCATGGGTCAGTGGGTTCCCTTCACTGTAAGCCGCCCCTGCCTGTCAGCCTCCAGCACTGTGCCCACCGCCTGGCCAGTGGCTCGGTGTCCAGCCAGCGCCCTCGGCATGAACCTGACCATCTTCTCTTCCCTCCCCACCAAGTAACATCCTGCCTACATCCTGCTAATTTTGTATCCTAAGGGTTTAAAGTACATCCGGCCCTCTGTGGTCTCACTACCACCACTGTTCTGACGATTCCTCAAAGCGTTTGTCCCAGAACCACAAACAAGGGCGCGGGGCCCCTTCAGAGGGAGCGCTGCAAAATGCAGCTCCGCCAGCATCGTTCCCTGGGACCGACCCCTGCTTATTTCTCCGCTCTTCCCTGCCCTTTGTCCGCACCGACCTTTGCATCTCACACTGCGGTGCTTTAATCATGTTTTCTGCTGCGCAAGCCCTTTCTGCCCTTGGCATCTAGTTCCCGTCCACCCCTTCAGTCTCAGGTGAAGTGGCTCCAGCCCCAGGAACCTCCACTCGGAGACAGGCCGCAGACCTCACCCTGATGTGAGGCACGCACAGCGCATGCGTGGGCTGAGACACCGCCCCTTCCTCTTGGCTGCAAGCTCTTCCGGGGCGAGGGCGAGGGGGACTCATTTGTCGTAGAGCCGGGCTTTCACCGGGTGTGTACTCCGAACGTAGCTAAAGATGCAGTTTCTTACAGAGCTCCCGCTTGGGTCTTCCGAGAGGCTGCAGATGTTAGCATCCAACGGGGTATCCGAAATCACCCCCAGGATGCCATTTTAGGTTTTAGTTGTACCGACATTCGAGTCTGAAGAAGTGTGATTCGATGCATGTGACAAAGTAGGTCTCCGGCATAGTAAAGCCAAACAGGGAGGCGACAGTGACGGGAATGATTTAAAACTCTCTGAGTTACGATCGTGATAAAAACCCTGTATTTCCCTGAGGCTGCCGCCGCAGTCTGGCATGCGTTCTGCGGCCTCCCTGTCTTCCGCCCCTTTTCTCCTCCTCCTGCGGGTGCCGGGTCTCCACCTCCGCGCAGGCGTGACAGTCCGTGCAGCGCTTAGGAGGACCGGCAGAGCTGCCGCGCGTTACTAACTGAGGGCCAAAACGAGTGAGGATGTAAATCATGCAACAAATTGTGCATCGTTAATTCTTGGTGCCAGTTCAAGGCAGGAGAATAAAAATCTTTACCTCCTACCAAGTGCACTATAAAAATTCGCAAATTTATTTGGATAGATCTATGTTGCAGTAAATCACACAGGACCTGGAACTCTTGAAAATGAAACAGAAGTGGCACAGAGGGTGGACTTAATGATAGTGGAGGCCTGCTTCGTCTTCCTTTACACTTTACCATTGCGCATAAATTTACCGGTGAGAGAGACGGCCTCAATTATCCACGGAAAGGAAACAGGATACAATATTCGGCCAGCGTAGAGAACTTACCCACCTACTGTCACTGACTTGCGGCAAACCCTCCCTGTGAAGAGAAGGCTCTGGGTGCTGCCAGGATATCTGTCGGGATCCGGGGCCATCCTGCAGCCGAGTGCTCGGTGGGAGAACTGCCCCGTGGAAGCGTAACTCCCTTGAGATAAAAGTGGTGCCCATGTTGACACTGAGTTGCAAAGACTCGGGTGTGTTTGGGGGGTGTGTGTGAATTTCTGTTCACTTTTTAAGGGGATCGAAGAGCTTTCTAGCCTATCGCTGCATGACACTGAATGATTGGTAATGGGGGGAAAACAGTTATTTTCTCTGGACCAGGCAGTTCTGATGTTCCGTTTCTGACCTTTAAGCCTTTATCTAGTTGCATTGATGAGAGCTGACAGCGGAAGTTCTTGCACGAGACGCCCAGGGCATATCGATCACGGGGTGAGTAGGGTTGCAGCAGGGATAACTGATGGGTTTCCTGGGTGTGGAGAGAAAGTTCAGGTGAGCCTTGGTGAGCCTGACAGCCTCCCCTGACTGCGGGCCTGTTGGGAGAGGGCTGGTGCCTCAGTTTCCTCGGAGGCAGCCCTCCGTGCTTGGACCGTAGGAGGATTTTCACTCCGCGTGATGTTCCGTTTCAGGGCTCGGGGTGAGAACGCACGTGAGAAAGTGAAGATGAAAACACACTTTTCCAAATTTCACCCTGACGTGAGAGGAGAGCACGTTTCCCTTGGGGCGGAGCCCATCCTGTCCTGGCGCCGGTCCACGGCGCCCGGCAGCGAGGCGTGGGGCAGTCCACGGGGTGGCGGAGGAGCGGAATCGCCCGTGGTTGTAAATGCGGGCGCCTAGGGAACGAATTGTACCCCGCCCGAAAGGCACTTCTTCTTTCACTGCAGTACAGCCTTGGGACGCCACGGCAATTTCTTGGGTTATTTTGGGAGTTAAGTGCCCCAGCAACACAAACCCGCCACCCTAGCTGAGCGCCCAAAGGACCAAGTTTTGTGTTGAAATAGTACACAATAGGGAAATAAAACTGAATGAGTGGTTTGAAATCCTTCTTTTGGGGAAGTACTCTTTTCTCTAAGTTATTAAACTTTTTAGGCTCCTGCATTTTTGATGAGCTTATTTAAAATCTAGGGAGGGAAAATTGGCAGCTTAAAATGCTGACAGCATTTTTAAAAAACCCAGCAAGAAATGTTTGACTCTGCAGGGACTCTTTCCCTCACCCCCCAAGTAGTTTGATTTTCCTGGACCTCTCCTTTGTCTTTTGATAAAAAGAAGAGAACCCTCGAGAGGACAAATCTGAGGTCTTCATCCATACTTCTTTTCCAGTTTATCTTTTACATTCAACATACATACCTGTGAAAGAATCCTTTTTGGTGGGAGAGAGCTAAACACTAAGCTTAGGTATCAGCAGCTAATTAGCTTCACATCTGGGTGGGGATTGTCAATGAACTCCATCTCCTGAATATTTAGTAAAGGGTTTGTAAAGAATAAGCTGTTTTCAGAAAACTGGGGCCTATCAAATATTCTCGCCTGCAGTCAGCTGAGGGCAGAGTTGAATTGGAGCATCTTACTCCCTTGGTATGGACGCCAACAACGAACCCTGGCGTTGGCGTTGTAAGGAGAGTGTGCTGCAGTGACCTCAAGTCAGCAGGTGCTTTTCATTTCAACATCTTCATTGGCTTCCACTTGTGAAGAAATTTCCCTCTGTGCCCTGGAAGGGCTGGGCTCGTTCTGCAGTCTCTGGCTCTTGGCCTGGGTTTGGTTGTCTCGTTTGTTGGACTTGAGTGTCAACGCTTGTGTTAGGGACCCTGGAGGGGGTGGAAGTTACATGGGGATCTGTCATGCTCGGGTGGGGTGGGGGGCGCTGTGGGCTGCTAACAATCAAACCTTCTCGCTCGAGTTTTCTAGTCCACCAGCCTCCCACGCATTTGCCACGCTTCCCTTGGCTTGATCAAGTGGAGGCTTGGGCTTCTGAATTTGGAAGAATTGGTAGGAAGGTGTTTCTCCTGCTTCCCTGAAAGGACTCAGGTCAAGAGCATTAGTTGAGGGCAGTTTTTATGTTTCTGACTTTGGTGGGGACAATGAGAGTGACCTAAATATGTTGATAGGCCCCCGGTCATCTGGTGGGGCATCTTTGCTGCTCCTCAGTTTCTAGTGCACGGACTTGCCTTGGAAAAGGGTCACATTGTGGAGGAGCGAGGATGGGTGGCCCACAGGCCCTTCTGGGTTGCAGGTGGAAAGGGGGCTGAGGAAGAAGCATCACGAGAAGCATTCACGAGAGGTTGGGATAGCTTGTTTTCATCCTAATTACTGTTCATTTTGGGGCAACACTGCAGGCTTATAGGTTCAGCTGGGGAGTTCCTCAAATCAGAGGATTCATTTAATACATGGTAGAGAACTGTACAGGCAGGTCGTTTATAAAAATGAAAGCATTTCATATCTGCTTTCTCCCAGAACACGTTTCTCACTTTTGAGACGTGCCTATTTTTTTTTCTCCCTCAGATCAGAGAGATGATGAACTAGTGAAGCTCTATATGCAATAAATTAAAAAGACGTTAGCAAGGCACCCACTTAGTCTCTTTTGATGCATATGTTTGGTCAGAAGCAGGCAATTAAAATGCGTTCATTTGTTCCTTTGACAACCATTGATCCCTGATTATAGACGTTCTGTCAATGAGATTAAACGCTAATTCAAAACTCTGACCACTTTAAATCAGAAACACATTCAGTCTCTGGAAACCATTTTGGACTGACAAGACAGAATAATTTCTTACACATGGCACTTTTATATTTTAGTCAAACTCATCCATGAAGAGGCAACAGTAGCAATTCCCGTTTTCGTTTTGGTCGGTTAATGTCCAGAGTACACTGAGTCTCTGAGGGTCAGGAATGGATGTGAGTGAGCAGGGTGAGCGGTTTCTCTTGGAACGGCCATGCTCACCATCACGTCCTCCGGCGCCTCCCACCAGGCCTGCATCTTGTGAGGCCGAGGCTCATCCGAGGGTCACGGTGAAAGACAGGGAACGGGAGGCGGGGCGATGTGGTGCCGTGAAGAGATGTTAGAAGGCTCTGGGGGAGCGGCGCCAGGCCCAGGGTCCCAGGCTCAGTAGTTTTCTGTCTGCAAATTAAGGTTCCGACAGTAATGTCCTGCTGAGGTTTTTGTCATTTCCTTTACTTCTCCCTCTCCCCAGCCCACCTCTCCTCCCACAAATGTGTGTGCACACGCATCTCTATGCGGAGTTCTTACGAGGGACGCTAGTTTGTGTGATGGCAGAACCCCCGGTGTTCAGTGGCGATCTCTTTGGTCAGGTGTCCTTTTAGAGCACTGAGGGCCGGTGATCCTGCCTTGACCTCAAGGCCACCAGAAGACGTCTCCCCTGAGAGAAGCCCCCATGCGGCCCCTGTGGCTGGCGCAGCTGCGCGCTCAGTGGGGCTGTTGCGGGAAGGCAGGACGCGGGATGGGCCATCCTGATCGTACGGCTCTTGTACCGAGTGCTCTTCCGACTTGTTTCCTAAGCCTGTTTAGTTGGAGTTGGGAAACGTTTTTTTGTTTCTGATTTACAATGACTCAGCCCAGCCTTGTTCGTTTATGCTTGAAAAAATACTTGCATATTTTTTTTCCTGTAGAAAGGGCATCGGTTTTTAAACCCTGTCCACCCACCCAGTACACGTCAGTAGGTCACGCACCTCCGTCGGGTACCGTGTGAGGCACCTAGATCTGAGGATTAAATGGCGCTCAGACGTGTAAACGTCCAATCGCCACAGGCTGTGGTAATAGCCACAACCTACCTGCAGCAGTACCCTTTACTAAGAGCGTGACCTAGTTTGAAGAATTGAACCTGATTCATGGATGCATTGACACTGGCTGGCAATTAAAGAATGAGTAACAATTTAGAAATGTGGGAATAGTTTGTGGAAAAGTATGGTGTTGAAAGAGAATGATATATTCTGTAAAGCCAAATAATTCTTCGTGATAGACACATATGATGAAATGAGATTATGGAAATGGAGCAGGAGAGATGCGTAGGTATAAATTATATGTAAGAAAAATTAACTAGCAATCGATGGGTGACCATATATTTCAACCTGGTGTCTTGATTTCCCCTGAAACTGGTAGACTTCAGTATTGGACATTGATGTAGGACCTTACAGAGGTAAGCATTTGTTGACTATAGAGTAGTAAGCATATTTAGTTTATTTTGTTCGTTCTCGGGTTGCAGGTTTGGGGCAAGGGCTTCCCTAGCCATGGAAGATACCGGTGTAGTCAAAGACATTAATTAGGAGGGTGCATTCAGGGCTCACATTGTTGTATAAACCAAGCCACTAGAGTGGGAACCCAGGTTCTGCCACTTCCCGCGGGACCTGGCTGGTTCCCGGACTTCTCAGAGAGGTGGGCTCAGTCAGCCAATGAACGTTAGCTTAGTTATTCCGACCTGCAGTTCCCTCTGTGTGAACCCACCCGCAGTCTGACGGAGCCGGCTGTGCCCACCGGTGAGAGCTGGTGATGGGACGTCCCTTCCCAGTCTGTGCTTGGGGACGCTGTAGACGCCCTGAAAGGCTGTTCCTCAGAGCTTCCCCGACCCCCTCCGTCCGGGTTACGTTTACACTGTTGGGTTGGTCTGCCTGATCTGACCCCCAGTCAGTGGTTAGCTGGTGCATGTGATAAAGGAAATAAGACAGAAGCAAGTGGACTCTCAAATTTTTCACTGTTTGTGGCATTGGTGTAGCTTGTGGGTACCAGTTTGGATCACACGTGAACTGATCTTTGTGCGCTGTTTATTTTTCAACATAGAGCTTTTTATTAGGGCAAAGGTTTGTGTTCGTAATGTGCAAGTGGGTGTGTGTGAATTGTTTGCCTGCAAAAGAAATTCACTTAAATGAAAAAGAAATCTATTGGGCAAAACAAAGGAAAATGTCAAGAGAACCAAGCATATGTGTCTGTGTGTGTGCAAGGGTGTGGGTGTGCATTGCACCAGTGAGCACGCACGCCCCATGTCCCTGGGCATGGGGACGGAGACGCTGTTCTGTCCCCCTTGCTCTTGCCTCTGGACGGACGGTGCGTTTCCCGTGCGTGCTTCACTGGGGGTGCCGGCCCCTCTTCTCTGTTTCTCTTTGTGCTTGGCTTTCTCTGCTGACTCATCAGAAGCCTCTGGGCCCCAGGTCCCACCCCAGTCCCCAACTGCGCCCACGCCAGCTGTGTCTCCGGGGAGTCAGACTCAGGCCCACACCCGGGTCCGCCTTTGCAGCCACCAGCACAGGGTCCCAAAATAAAGACTTGGACACCCGCAAGTCATACTTTCAGAGGCCTGTGGGTGGGGGCCGTGGCTGAGGAAGACACCCCCCAAATCTGTTCACTACAGCTTTTAGCTAAGTGTTAGCTCTCTGATTGGCATAATTGAAATACTAATTCTTCTGAGAGCACGTTAATGGATTGCTGTGTTACGTGTCTGTCTGTCTACATGTAGCAACCTGCCCCACTACGAAGAGCAGCTGGTGATGGCCCTTGGCCTTCTTTCCAACAAGCCAAACCTCTAAGTGAGTTACTTGACTGTCATCTCCCGTGTGAAATGTTTCCTTTCCTTATGGTTCCGACCTGCCCTTCGCAATCCGGCATAACAGTGCCCTAATTCACTAAAGAGCTGTGCGATCAGCTCTCTGACAGTCCCTGAAGAAGACACCTGATGGGCACACTCACCCAGGACAGAACCAAGTACCAGCGAATGATACAGAGCAGGGGGAAACATGTCTGGTAAACGTTATTAGTTCAAAAACAGAAATTTCATGTTCTCAGTACTAACCCACAATTTTTGAAGTAGTATTTCTCTTTTTGCTGATAGAGATGTAGGTTGGACTGACTTCTCTCTTGAAGTAAACGTGAAAAACTGCCCAAATTTTCACACCTCAGTTTTCATCACTAGTACTGTAGAACTGTTCTCCTAATGGGGCCATTGAAGAAAGGCCCCCCAGTGCCCTTCCCCTCAAAAGACCATAGTGAGAAGGTGGGAGCCAGAAGATGTTGGAGACAGGAGGCGAGTGTTTCCATAAACAGATGATGTTGTTATTTTTTTCCAACGCATATGTTTGCTCGTCTCACCAGTGCTTTCCTTCAGGCTAAATGCCTTTATGGTCCTTGGGCATCTGAGACAGAGGAGACCCAGCAAACTGTTGGGAATGGCGCCGCGTGTGGATGGCGGAAGGTGCGGAGAAGCCACCTACGTCTGTGGCAGGTGCTGGCTGGTGCGCCCAGAAGCAGAGCCGAGTGGCCCCGCCCCATCCGGGATGGTCTGGAGCGAGCCCTCGCGTGGGCCAGGGGCCCAGTGTGCTGCTGTCGCAGGCTGGGCTCTCGCTCAGGCCCTCAGGGTCCTCCCAGGACCTTGGAAAGTCGCTGGGATGCATTGGGAGTAGATGAGATCTTCCCAAGCGACACACCCTCCATCCGTCCCTCCCCTCGGCCCCCATGGGGAAGCGCGGTGACATGATGGCATTTGATGGTGTGTGCCTCCCCTCGGAGAGGGGGGGCAGTGAGCCCGAGTTCGGGAGCGAGGAGGACAAAGCGGAATGAGATGCGACGTGGCAGGAAGAGCAGGAAGTGGACCTGATGTTTCTCTCAGGGAGTGTGTCTGGGCATTTCCAGGGGTGGCTGTCAGAGCGGGCGACACAGGTGGGGGCCTCGGGCATGGCGGGGGACCGCGCTCCATGACTCGAGGCGACTGGGGATGAGTTTGAGCCCAGGAGACACTTCTTCTCACATCTGTGCCTCCTCACCAACTTCTGGGAAGTGACAGATGCTAAATCTAAAAACTCTTCGCTTCAAGCCCAGAATGGCTGCCTCCGTACGGACACGGTGGCCGGGGGCTCAACAGTCCACCGGCAGGAGAGGGGCAGGTGCCGAAAAGGATGTTTCTCTTCTCCTGGTTACTTTCTCAGGAAAGGGATCAAATTGGAAGTGGCTTTTAATTTTTTTCTCCCCCAGACATACTAAAAAAAAAAAAAAGCCTGGGATATAATTCTCATTTCTGTTCATTTCAAGCCACCCGTGTGACGACAGCCAGGACGCATGATGACAGACCTGGAGCTTCCATTGTCTCAAAGAGGGCCCTGCGCGGGGGTGCCCAGTGTCGGAGGGGGCGCGTTGCCACAACCCAGACGCAGGCGGGGCCGAGTGCAGTGAAGGGAGCCCCATGCTGCCCTGGGTCGGAGCCCTGACTCGGGACTGCTGACAGTCCCGTGGGTCCCAGCTTGGTGCCCCAGCACGCAGGGAAGGTGACAAACGGCACAGCTGAGTCCGTCTAGGCTGGCCCTGCCCGCCATGTGGCAGAGACATGGGGAAGGACGAGCAGCCGTGGCCCTGACCTGGAGGAGCCGGATGATCTGGGAGGGAGGGAGGGAGGGAGGCAGGGCGTCAGTGTCAGTGGTACAGGAACTGGTTTGGGGGGTGAGAATCCTCCTCCACGGCCTGCATTTCGTTCCCAGTGGTGTCAGGGCCGATGCATAGCGTCCTTACGTACCGCAGACGTTATGGAGAAATGACGCTCTGCTCTCCGACACTTTCTTGCAGTGACATCATGTGATTATTATATTTTGCTGAAGTTTTGATTTTTGAGCTACTGGCATCCAAACTGCAGGGTTTCTTGCCTATGTAACTGAAAATACAGATTTTGCAAAAAGATAACGGGCTGTGACTTCCTGAAAGTAGGGCATGGGAAGAAAAGGAGGAAGCCCCAAGCAGCGAATTCTTGCCTGACTCCAGGTGCTTCTAGAATCCCGAAAAGCAGTTCATGTCGCCGAGCCGGCCAGTGTGTCATTTCAGCGCAGGTTTCTACCATGACGTGATGTGCGGAAACAGACCGTGAGCTGGGCCCGAACTGCACATTCTAGATTCTTCCTCATAGCACACTCTCAAAACACGCATGTACACACACATGCACTATTCTGGCTCATGATGCCCCCATGGCTTCTCTACATACTACTATTCCTTCCCTTGGCTGCAGACTCTGGAAATGTACGCTACAGCAGAAGGTTCGGGCTTACCTTGCTATGATGTTCATGGTTGTCTTTATTATCAAAGCTTGAGATCTCGTTCTCCGAAGGTTTTCCCTTACTCAGATACTTCGACCCTTTTCTCTCCCTCCCTGCCTTGTCTCACTGGTAGGTCTGTGCACTTACGAGTCAGGCCCTTGTGTTTCTCCCCAGCCTGTCCCATCCACCATGGGACACATGTGGTGCACACCCGCATGGATCCGGCGGCTGCGCTGCTGCTGCCGGCTTGGCTGAGAGGCTGCACTGAGAAATGGCCACATTGGCCACAGGCGCCAGGCCCTGCCCTGGAGAGGCAGCGGCGGGCCTGACCCCTCTGCCGCATCTCAGCAGGGGTCCCCTTCCTTCCCTGGCAGGGATGCTATTTTCCCCCCTCCCAGGGTGAGAGGCAGATTACCAACCCCATGGGGAGCCCAGAGCAAGTTCCTGGGGTGACCCAGGGCTGTCTCCAGAGCCGCCCCCGTCTGGGCACGTGGGAAGGGGGTGCAGCGTGAGCACGGGAGAGGGGAGAACACCTAGATGTCAGCCTGCCTCCGTGTCCCATCGACCACCCCCCTTCCCCTCCGTCTGCCTTCGCCATGCCAACAGGCCCACTCGCGTGAGGTGGCGTGTCACTCAGGGAGGCACTTTTTGGGAGCAGGGACAAGTCTGAAGGAGGAGGCACACGTCAGCAAGCCTGCGTCCCGATAAACGCTGCAAACGACGGGAGCGACTCCTGTTTGGAAAGTGGGAGTGAGCATCTCAAGTGCGAACGGGAGTTAGATGCTCCGTTGGTCCTCTTGGTGCCTCCTCTTTTATGGGGTGAAGATCAGAGCAGGGAAAGGGACTGTCAGGCCAGTAAACGCAGCGGCGTGGGAAGTTGACACCTGCTGGGTGGTCACACGTAACCACTCATCAGCGTGTTCATTGTAGCTTCCGAATCACAGAGGAAGTGGCAAGACTCTGTGTCGAATTGTGCCAAGAGTGTCAGCCGAGCTTTGTCAACATCGAAGACACTTTTCATACGTAGGCACCTGTGTTCTCACTGTGAGGAGAATTTTGAAAGGCTGTAAAAGCAGAGACTGTTTCACCGTCCTCATCATTCACAGCCCAGCTCAGTGTGTATAAAACAAAGTTGAAGGAGCATATTCAAATACGTTGATATATGGTGTTAGTTGTGCAAGAATAGATAATGGAGTATTTTCATGGCTACTTTAAATTCTCAGTGGAAGCTTTTCTCCATTAATTTATCAGCATAGTTTGCTGATTTGGGCTTGGAGTTAACTGTAGGAAGGAAGAGCTCTGTCTTTTCTAAGTGTTACAGGTATTTTCTGAGGCACATGATAATTATGATTTTTTAGTTGTTAATGCTAAACTAGAATTGACTGTTAACAGAATGAATTTCGCCAAAATCTTGGGTATGATCATTATCAAACACACAGTTCTCTCTCTCTCAGTAAAAATTTGACTTTCATATTGTTAATTTTGCTGAGCGTTCTGAATACAGGGATTATACACACACACTTGGGGGGGGGCAAGTTCCCCAATTGCCCTGAATGTGCAACGAGAATCAGCCACAGAGAGAAAACGGGTGAGTCCAACCCTGCCTATTGGGCATCACTCACCGGGCCTTCTACGCATGCCTAGTGCTCCATTTAAAATTTCTCCGAAATGAATTGCCAGTTTGTTTCTTTCCCCCAGATCACAGAAAATCATATGTATGAAAAACACAGAAGGTAAACGGTGTTAGGTTCAGGGTACAGAGTAAAGGTGGCCTGTTTAGTCAACAGCAGGCAGAGTAACAGGATTTTTCCTTTCTTTTCCTATTTTTTTAAGACATCAGGCTTGAGAAAAATTATTCCCAATTTTTATCTCCATTCATTGTAAAATTATTTTTTTATCGATTTTTAATGCATTCAATATCAGTGTCTTAATATTGAAAACAAACTCATGCTTACAAATATTCAGGACTAATAAACTTGAACACTCAGCATCTCCATTTACACAGAAACATTGCGTCCTCTGCCCCCGGTATCTGGTTGGGTGACGTGGGGAGGACCAGGTGCTTGCTCTAGCTGTGCCCCGGCCTGGCTGCGCGCCTCTGGCAGGTGCGGCGGGCCCCTCGGGGCCCCGTGGTCAGGCGCCGTGCGTTTCAGACGTTCCTGCGGCACGTCGGTTCAGCGTCGCTGCTCAGAGGGAGTGGTTTCCGAAGTTTGTAAAAGGCATGCACTTCCTAAAAGTGTGTGAGAAACTAGATGCCCCTCTTCTTCACAAGTTGGCGTTTCACCTTTTCTGTCGTAACTGTGGATAGTTGCAAAGGATGTCCTTTTCCGTGTTCTGTCACTCTGGCGCTTAACCGTGGCCTTGCTGTACCGCTCCTTTGCGTATCCAGTGTTGCCCGAATGCTCCAGGGATTTGCTTCCTGACTTGATGCATCGCAACGGAAGCGGACCAGCTGCACTTTAAAAGTCAGAAATCTGACTTCCCTCCTTTGCCACTGTGAGTTTATAAACTTCCTTCATAGTGTTTATCCTCATGCTACGTATTACTGTGTTTTAATGTCTTTTTATTCATCACCCCAAGTTTAATTAGGAAAGTCCTTTGACTTCACTGCTAACAATTTAGCTATGATTCCAATTGTCATTCATACACGCCGATGAAAAGAATATAGGTGTAAATTTGGATAAACTATTAAATCTGAAACAATGTTTTATTTAGTAAGAGGCGAAAGTTTATATGGTCTGAAGCAGCGATGTTTCGTTTAAATGCCTGTTTTGCTGAAGGGTGCGGCCCCAGCGTCAGTCAGTTCGTGCGTCTGCGGCCGGACAGTGGTTGCTGTCCGACCGAGGGGCTCGCAGAATCAGCTCTGGCCCTGGTTTTCGTTTTCGAGGGCACGGTGCTGAGGACCATGGAGTGCAAGTTTCTTAGAGTGTCACTTACCCCTTGGATGCTTTCAAATTAAACGCCCCAAATGACATGGTCATTCACCAGCAAGATATATATTTAAATTAATTACCGCCCGACGGCACCAGTTGCTCCTCCTTCAGTTCTGTTCAAAGCAGAGCACTTGGCGGGGTGGGCGGGTGAGGAAGGCCAGCAAAGGCGCCGCAATGGGCCAAGTGCAGGGTTCTGGGGAGAGAGGCGCTTCCACGAAGTCCCTGTTGCCTCACCGACCGTGCGGGCGTTTCTAGTGAAAACACCGTCACTGAACCGGAGTATTCTTAGTATTGAAGACTGATAGAAACAAAAGCCATGATGTTTATGCTGCGCAGCAGACGCTGTGCATCCTTAGGTCTGTGTGCTAGGCAGGTGTACAGCGGCAGAGGAGGGACCCGAAAGCTGCGGCGTGTTAACAAGCAAAAACTAGTGTCCTGCCCTGGCCAGGCAGCTCAGGTGGTTAGAGCGCCCTCCCCACGCACCACCGTTGCTGGCTGGACCCCCTCTCAGGGGACATACAGGAAGCAACCAAGGAAGGCATCAGTGAGCGGAACAACAAATTGATGTTTCTCTCCCTCGCTTTCCCTCTTCCTCTCTCTCTCTCTCTAAAAATCAATTAAAAATACAAATAAAGTAGCATCCCAAAATAAGAATAAATTAGAAGCAAAACACCTGGACACACCTGACTTGTAAGAAGATGTCCCCTGTCCCTAAAGCTATTCATTTCTCAACATTGAGTGCCCGTATCTCGCTCTTTCCTCTTGTTTGCTGCCTCAGAGGTTTGTGCGCATGAGGATGATGTTAACCCTTCCTTTTATAAAGCAGGAAAGGAGAGATTATAAAGATTTGCCCACATGCTCCTCAGGGAGTATGTGGGCAAATCGATTTTAGGAACGAGTTCCTATGGTTAGGTGAATTTGGAAATTGATTTCCTTAAAACTGACCATTACCACCTGCTACTCAGAAAGTCCCCATGTGTCCCCAGGGCATCTCACCTGAGTTTAAAGGCAGCTGCATTGATGTATCAAGGAAAAGGGAGACTGGATTCTATTATAGACAACTGGTAATAAGTATCAGGTGCGGCTTCAGTCTCATTCCTATCACTGACCCATTATACTTAGTGTTAGAACTTGACGTATAAGGCACATTTCACATTCTTTATGAAGGTCCCCAGTGCCTCTTGTAAGAAGCAAAATATTTTCAATGGATCAATAGAATGCAAGGCAAATACAATACATACCCAGAGGCATTATGGCCATAAACTCGGTAAATGTGCTGTGGCCACACTGGGATCGTTCCGAGGCCCTAAATGAAAGGGCTCCACTCGTGGGGTGGGGGCTGCTGTACAGCCGAGTTTCCGACAGCAGGAGAACGGCCAGGTCCTGGGAGTGCTGAGGGGCACGTGGGACGGAAACGCGGTGTGCTTTCTCCTCCCGAGAGGGGCCGCAGCCTTCTACGGAGGGAGGGGAGCACCTCCAGATGCCCAAGCACTGCGCCCGGAGGGGAGGAAGAGCGATCGAGCAGAACTGACCTATGCCAGTATTTTCCATAAGGGTCCAGTAGTCTGTAGGAGGAGGCTCATAACGAATTTCACCCTCAGTCCCTTGCCTTTGGCTGTGACAGTTCTGAGGGCTCATGTTGGAGTGTCTGCGTGTCCACTTCGCCTGTCAGGGCCTGGGCTTCCTCGTCTGCCAAGCAGGACGGTCGCCAAAGCCTTCTACCTCCCCAGCAGCTGGACCGGTGCTGCCGGTGACATCAGGGAGCTTGGCAGCACTTCACGTGGCGACGAGAGAGAGTTGTGGCTGATTTCCCTGATCTCTGGACTTCCATGCCGTTTGGAATCCGAACTCCTCAGTCATGGCCACTGTAGGGAAAGGCCAGTGAGACCAGAGCTCTGTCCTTTGGCTTCGTTAGATGTTTGATGACAGCTAGCTTCTCATAGGTTTGATGGCTTGGTTTAATTTATAAGGAAAAAGGAAAAGCTTTATAATTACTTTATCTTAAATGGAAGGAAAAATGAAGCCTATCCATAACGTCAGGATTTGATGGGAAGTGGGAGAAGAGACTTCAGTTCAGCTGGAGTGAGATGGTGTGTGTGTGTGTGTGTGTGAGAGAGAGAGAGAGAGAGAGAGAGAGAGAGAGAGAAAGAGAGAGAGAGAGAGATGGATGAAAGAATATCGTCCGAGTGTCCGGACCTACCTCTCGCCCACAGTCTGGGCCTGTCGCCAGGTGATGCTCCAAAGGGGTGCTGACCTTAAGGAGTGGAGGAGCTCCCTTACTCTGAAGGAATGGACATCCCTGTACCCTCTAGATGACAAGGCCCCGCTTTCGAGGGAAGGGGCAGTTTTCAGCCCAGCAGGAGTCTCTTCGAGACTCTGCTCTCATGCTTCTGTGGGTGCGTCCGCTGGGGAGGGTCGGGAAGTGGAATCTCGAGTGCAGTCTCGGTGGGCTGCTGCGTTGACATCCACCACTGCTTTGGAAGGGCGGCCTTGACATTGGAAACTGCACAAGAAGGCATCTGTGGTTGCCTGGCCTGTCAGCACTCTGATGAAATCAGCATGGGCAAGGCGCTCCCCTCGGGGAGAAGGACCACCTCTGCCATGGTCTCAGCAGCGAGGGATGGAGGAGGGGCCGGGGGCCGGAGATGAACCAGAGGCGCCCTCAGACACCCCTAAGAGGCACTTGGCAACCACCCCGGAGGCGTGTGAGGAGGTGCTTCAGGGACCGACTGCAGCTTCCATGGGCTTTGTGAAGCTCGAGAGGTTGCTGTGTTGGTTGATGCTTTTTCTGATTCATTGCGATCATCTAGACTTGTTGGGTAGTGTAAAACAGTTCTTCAAAAAAGGTTTGCGGAACACAAAAGGTAACCCGCATTTTCCTGAATTTTCTGTGGAAATACTAGCTTTATTTATATTAAAAGCCATCAGTCATCTTAATTACCACAATTACGAGGTTAATCAAATGCCCCCAAGTGAGTTGAACAAAGAACAGTTGCTACTTGGTCCAAACACGGTGTTCTCTCCCCTAGTCCTTGTGGAGAAGGCACGTGGATTTAGTACGAGCCCCCGAGGTACGAGGGAGCCCCCTCGCTGCTCGCCGCCTTCAGGAGGGGGGTTGGCGGATGCGCACGATGGAGGACATGGAGGCCCACTGTCTGGTTGTCGGCAAGCTGACGCTGCAGAGCTCCAGCGTGTCAACGGGCACGCACAGGCAAAGGGGGTGACAGAGTCCCGGCAGCGACTCGAAGTGCCTGGTCTTCTAGCCCCTCTCCCTGCGGTTCTGGCGGGGCTTCTGGGGCGATCTGATGGACACGGTGAGGGGACAGCTCTCCGCCCTTCTCCGAGCAGCGTCCCTGTCACTTGTTTTATTGCTCCTTGTATTTCCCCTTCCTTTCTCCCCTCTCTTTCTGGTATTTTTATCACACCTATGTGATACCTTTTGTAATTTGCTCCACAGGTTTTGGGGATTCTGTATCTTCCTTTCTCCTGTCTGCAATTGCATTTTAGAAGTTTCTTTTTAAGTTTTTAAAATTACAGTTGATGTTCAATGTTATATTAGTTTCAGGTATATAGATAGCATAGTAATGAGACATTTATTTATTTTTCATGTTTTATTTTTTAATTAAATTTATTGGGGGTGGCATTGCTCAATGAAATTACATCGATTTCAGGGGTACAGTTCTACAACGCATCATCTGTACATTGTACCGTGGTGTGTTCACCACTCCAAGTCTCCTTCCATCTCCATGTACCCCCCCCTTTCCCTCCTCCCTCCCCACCCCTCCCTCCGCAGTCGACACACTGAAGTCCGTGCCCGCCGGTCTTCTGAGTGACTTAAGATGTTACTGGCAGTTTCTGTTGACATATCCGTCACATCGCCGATGCTTTCCTTGGCCAGCCCCCCCACGAGACCCTCCCAGACATTCTTCGTTTTTTTCAGTGTCTTTGCAATCCATCTTTTCCCCTTGATTCTTTCCTTCAGTTTCCCTCTCTGTGCGGACACGGCCCACCTGTTCCTGTGTGGTGTACAGTTTTCCCGTTAGAGCCCTTAACGAAGTTTAAATTCCCAGTTTAACATTGCAAACCCTCTGCCTTATCTGAGTCTGGCTTGATGCTTGCTTGTCTGTCCAGATCTGTGTTTTTGCCTTGAAATCCCCCCTGAAAACCAGACGCGAAGTGCTGGGTAAGAAGAGCAACCCCTGCAGGCGGGCCCTCCACGGGAGGGTTTGTTCACTGGCTCGGGGGTGGGCTGCGGTGCTGGTTGGCTGCGGCTGTGCGTCACAGGCTCAGCTTGCGCCGAGTGTCCTTGCTTGTCTTCTCTGCCTCTTTCAGTTTCTCTGAGGATGTTTTGGGGTCTGACGCTTGTCCCAGTAGCTCTCATGCTCTGTGGTTGTACAGAGGCTGTAGCGAAATGGTAGCACGGTGGGGGAGAGGGGCCATTTTATCTGATCAGGTCTTAGTTGTTCAGTGAACTTGAGATGGGTGTTTTCTTTCTCCCACGTGGAAGGCTAGAGGGAGCCGGCATTGGCCATCACGCTTCCCCAAGGTTGGAGAGGTACTGGTGAAAAAGCTTCCCTTGAGGGCTGGCCTCGTGAAGGGAGGACAGATCTCTGGGCAGCCTTCGGAATGGTCATCTTGCCCCTTCCACTGTTGGGGGCAGGAGAGAGCTTTTCTCTAGTCTTCACAGTGAGAACCTCAGGAAGCTGGGCCCCTAGCTGGGTCTCCTCCGAATGTTTAACTCTCACGCGAGTCCACACAGGTGCTGCCTCCCCGGTGGGCTTCTGCTCCCTGTACGCTGGCATGCGGTGTCTGCCTGTGGCTCCCGGTCTGGGGGACAGCAGTGCGCCTCGTGACCTTCATCCTCTGATAGACCTGAGGAAGCTGTCGACTTTCAGGTCTCCTCCCTGCCTGCCTGCCTGCCTGCCTGCCTGCCCACACCTGTTTTTTCTTTTTCTGTTTATTCTGAGGATGACAACAACAACTCCCCAATTCCCTGTGTGTCAGACTGGGAGCCAGAAGTCTCATTGTTTTTTGGTGTTTTTTTTTTTTTTTTTTTTTTTTTTTTTTTTTTTTTTTTTTTGAGGAGGTTACAATTTTGTGTGAAATTCAAGATTCCACATAAAGAGTATCTTCTAAAATGTGAGCTTTCAACACATAAGGAGCTTCTTCTGAAATGCAGACTTTGCCCCAGGTCCCTCGTAGTTTGCGGTCCCGGGGACACCGCCTGCTCTTGCGGTGGCGGCTGCAACCGCGTTGTGTGGCAGAACAGCCCCGTCTACCAGGGAGAGTCTTCGGCTTTTAATGGGCTTTACATCACAAACGAGTCCCTCTGCGCGTGGCATCAACACCTGGGCAACACCCAAAGTCATTATCACGTTATCAAGAAGGCGACTTCGCAGTCGCTGGATGTAGTCAGCCGCAGAGTTACTACAACAGCAGTTGTCAGGTAACAGGAGCAGTGACTTTATAGGAGGCATTTTAATTTACATCCAGCGATGCACGCAGTTCCCCCAGCAATTTGCGTTTGACTGATTAGGCTCAGTAAATAACAGACGGCATGCTGTGGAATTTCTCTGCCGTACACAAAAATAAACAATAATCAACCCCAGAGACGCAAGACACAAAGGGTCAAGAGTGCGTTTGTCACCTGAGAGTTCAACCCAGTGAGCACTTTGCTGCAACTGAAACATACAAAGGTAGCATTTTACTTGCCTGTTTCACAGTCGTAGCAGATTGTTTTGTCCCTGATGGGAGGCAACCGTGGGGTTCTGTGCCTTAGTCTTCCTGGCTCTCCCCGTGGGTGATGCCCGCGTGGCCCTGAGACATCTCGTCTTTCAGATGGTTTCCTCCTCAGGCCACCATTACTTCTGTCTCAAAATAGGAATTATCTTTCAATGAGTGCCACTTGCACTTCTCTTCCCTGTTTTTCTGCTCACCTCCGAGAGCAGCACACTCTCGTGGGGGACTCGCTCGTGTCCGGCCGCAGCAGCCTCTGCACAGCCAGGTCCCTCCTCCCTCCGTCCCTCCGTGTGGGTCCTGCTCTGCGCGGGCTGGCGCTGCTCGGACCGGCGCTAGGATGCAAGGGTGGCGAGTGGGAAAGTGCTGCGCGCTCTGTTGGCCAGATCTTTCGTAAAATGTCAGGAATGGGCTGCACTCCAGGCCCTGGGGCCAGGCTAGACACCTTCCTCGTGACGTGACAGCTTGTTGTTTGTCACTCCCGCCCGTAGTCTGGATGCAGCAGGTCCTCCTGTGGAGCCGGTCCGTACGAAGTGAGTGTGCGAGCGGGCAGTGCATCGGGAGGCGGTAGGTGTTAAGAGGAGCGCACATCGCAGCAGGCGATGGATGAACGGCTGCTGGGTTCCGTTTTATACAAGCCGATGGGAAGGAGCAGAGACAGGAGGGAGCGCGGGAGTCAGCCAAGCTGCCGCCTCCGAAAGAGCCCCGCAGGGGGAGGGGACTGCGGGCACCGGCGGCCTGCGCCGGGGTGGGCCTGGCCTGGCGGGAGCCGTGGGGGCCGGTGAGATCGAGGAATAAGGACCAAGAGAGACAGTGGGCAGCAGTGGGGCCCTGTTGGCTGCTGTGAAGACTCTGGAATTTTCTCTGAGTGCCTGCTTTCCTGGAAGGCAGTTTAATCTTAACCTGTTAAAAATCTAAAATGCAGAGACAGCTTGTGTGGCCCTGAGAGGTGTATTTTTACTCCTCAGGACAGGGTTGGGGGCCTGGGGCTGCCAGATGCTGGGGCGGGGCTGTCTAGCGGGGTTTCGCTGAAAACAGCCAGTGGAGGCGAACATGGGAACTGGGTCCACGTGGAGCTTCAGCAGGACACCAGGCTTTTTCTTCGTGTCAGCCAGCCCTTCTCTCCAATCTCTTACCTTACCAGGCAACTTTTAAAACATGTTCTGCGTCTCAGAAGTCTGTCTCAATCATTACCGCAATTTGGAAGCTTTGCCTCTTTAAGTAAAAAGGCCCTGTAAGATACTACTCTCTGCAGTTTCCACAGCAGGACGCGCGCCCTGCGTCCTCAGGCACAGAGGCAGGAGCCAAGAAGGAGGAAACGGCGACACGTGGGCCGGAAGTCAGAAGTGGACCAGACCACCGCGGTGGGCGGAGCCGGGGGTCCGCACTGGGGTCTGTCTGGGAGGCTGCCGGCTGAGAAGCCTGCAGGGCCCCCGGACCGTGCAGGGTGCCGTGGAGGGCGACAACAGAGCTCATCGCCCGGCCGGGGCGCTGCGGAGAGCGAAGGGCGTGCCATCAGCAGGCACGGCAAGGTCATGGCGCGCGCTGGGGCTTCTCAGGCAACCGGACGCAGTCGAGTGGACCGTCAGCACACATCGGGTAAATCATGAAAGAACTGGACGATGGCAAGAATCCACGTTACTCGAAGCCCGAGTTCGTGGGCAGATGCTCAGGGCGAAGTGAGGAAGAGAACCGGGGAAGCCGGGGCGGCCAACACTGAGCTGGGGCATTACAAGCTCAGTCCCCCGAGAAACTCTGTGAAATGGGACGCCGCACGTGCATCGGAATTTCCTGCCCTGTGAGTGGGGTCGGGGCGTCCCCACACCTGTGCTGCAGGCCCCGAGGTCTGGCTGCACGTGGACGTGAGCCCCTCTGTGCCTGTCGGCAGCTTTCCGAGGGTCGCCGGCCCGTGGCGCTCTGTGGGAAGTGCGTTTTTGTTTGCTTCCGAGAGACACCCAGAGGTAGAATCGTTGGATCATGTGGTTGTCCTGTTTTTCACGTTTTGAGGAACCTCCACCCTTCTCTGTAGTGGCCGCATCATTTCACATCCCTGAGCTAAGACTCTGAGTTTGTCCCGTGGCCAGGGCGCAGAGCTGGGAAGGACGGCTTCCCAGCGCCGTAGAAAGTGATCCTTTAGAGCTAGGTGTACGACAGCGCCAGGGGAGATGGCTCCTGAAGCCGGTGCGTGTGCGCCCAGGAGGCGGACGCCCGCTGAGCAGGCCGGGAGCGCTCGGGGTGTGGGCAGGAGCAGGAGGACAGTGGATGCTGGGCCACTTCAGACCTCTCAGTTAGCGTGGAGCGCTAAGTGCAGTTAGGTCGGCCTCGTGCTGAATGCTCCAGCCGACTGTGAGAGAAGCAGAGCAGCAGGGAGGTGCACACCTCGGTGTATTCGGTGTTAGAGCGATTGCTTAAAACCGTGCTTCCCCAGGCTGTGGCATGGATCGCTGTCCTCCGAGACCCTCTCTGCAGCGAGAGCTTCCCTCCCACGGTCAGACGGAGCAGCGGTACTTCCCTTTCCCCTTCACGAAGACGCACAGGGCACAGGCCGTGCGGACACGCTGCCAGGGCCTGTGGCGGAGGAGGCTTCTCCCTCCCGGCATCCAGTGCCGTGCCCTGGGACCAAGCGACAGAGTGGCAGTGGCGGGATTGGAGGGCCCTCTTGCAGCCCTGGTCTCGGAAGGCTGCAGGCAGCTTTGTAAAGCTTTCTGAAGACTCAAGTGGTTGCGATAGTGAGACGCAGTAGATCAATTGTGTCTGAAGAAACAGAGATTTGGTAAGAGTCTGTTGAGAGGGGCGGCCAGATTTGGTTTGCAATGGCCTGAGAGTACGTCAGTAGGATAAAGGCCGTCAGGGGAAAGGCCGGGGGTGTCCTCGCTTTATTGTTTTGTAACCAGTCGGGAGGCCGGGCGGCGGCGCGGCGTGGCTGTAAGTAGCAGATGGGCAGCGGTGGAGGAGGCAGGTAGCTCAGGTGCCTCGGGTCAGTGTCGGCATCTGCCCCCGGTGAGACCCAGTCTGAAGCCGGACCGGCACCGAAGTGGAGCCTGCGGTGGGGCTGCGGATCGGGGCGGTTGGAGGTCCGCTCTGAGAGCACGCTCTCGGTGGCATTTGTAGGACACAGTTACGCCTTTAAACTGGACGCCACATACTCAGCTGTGTGTCTTTAGTAATAAGCTGATGTTAAATGGGTAGGCTATGGTTATTAAAATAGCTTTTAAATCAACGTTTCCCGGCAACATACAACTGCCAGGATTATTTCTGACTCGTGGGGTCATTGGTGTACTGAACCAGACACACCCTGTTTCTGTTTGGACTGAGTTTATTTTTTCTTCCATGTAAGCGTGTTATTTAAAGGACTCATTCTGCTTCACTTTATCAGACTTTCATTAAGAAATATGAAAATATGCATCTACAAAATTTTGTATTTGATCAGGAAGCCACCATGGAATGAGATATCATATTAACGAAGCATTTATATTTGTACTATCTCTATCTCTGTATGTTTATTAACAAAAGGAGAGGTTATGCTGAAGTTTGTTTTAATTAGGGGAACACTCTCTTTGTATATTTATTCCATACAAGTGATCTTGTTCTATATTCATATAAATATGTCTATTACGAATGCTCTGTTATTTAAATCTTAACCTGATTTTAGTAAGGGCATTTGCAAGTGCACATGAGTAGACCTCACATACAGCAGATCCAGGGTAGGGTGTGTGCTGTTGTGCTTAAACTTGACCAGGCATTTGGCGGGGTTCACAGTGTTGAAGAAGCAGCGCCCGATTCCAGTTGGGGGTGCTGGCTATTACTTGGGTAAACTTGGGTGCCGCGCTGACGTGCTAATGTACAGTTACATGAGCCATTAAGTAAACCCTTTGAGAAGCTGCTGCTGTATTCACTACGGTTTCAAAAGCATGAGAGAAAATCGTCAATTGTGGGCTATCACCTGAACTGTAATTCAAGGAAGGGGTCCCGTAACTCAGGAGTCATCCTCTCTGCAAACACACTTCCAAAATGTGTGTTAACGTGAATCTCTCTCCAAAATCTGAAGACCAAATGCTTCTGAAGCTTGCAGAGTTCATGATGTCCTTATGTGCTTCTGTTCACAGTCCTTCCGGTTCTCAGTGCACGCAGATGGACGAGACCAGGGGTGTCAAACTCATTGTCACGGGGGGCCACATCCGCCTCCCAGTTGCCTTCGAAGGGCCAAATGCAACGTTAGGACTGTGTACATGTAACTGCTCCTTAACTAGGGGCAAGGAGCTCAGCTGGCGCTGCCGCCGGGTAGAAACAAGGTGTCGGGCCGGATAAAACCGGGTGGAGGGCCGGGTTCGGCCCGCGGGCCTGGTGTGTGCCACCTGTGAACCAGACACTCTGCCATCACTGGAGAGAATAAAGGGACTTTGGAACTGTAAAATATCTTTAGCTGAGAATTGCAAAGCTTTTGGCGAATGGTAATTAACTGTACCTCCCACCAGTCCTTTGAATAGCCACAGTACTTACATCATAATACCCATTTTATGGGGGAATAAAATCAATGAACAACTGAAAGCAAATAGAGCCAGCACGTAGCTTCGCTGGCTGTAAATATTTTCACAGATGCGTGGAATGCAACTGTACTTACACGGGACACGGAGCTCCAAGTCTCTGCTGCTTTTGGCATAACGTGCTTTTACGTTGGAAAGGTACCAGAGGTTTAAGAGAGGCTCTGGCGTCCATCAGTAGAAATTCTGTGACCTCGAAGACACATGATGTGCCAGAGGTGCCGCGTGGTCCGAGGAGTCTTACGTGAGAACTGGGTGGGGGTACGGGTGGAGTCCAGGGTGCAGAGGAGAGAGCAGTGCGACAGGCGCATCAATTGCACGCCCCGCCCCCCCCAGTCATGTCAGGATCCAGGGGTCCAGCTTCGTGATGGGGCTGTGCCAGCGGGTGTTCCTACAGGAAATGAGACAGAAGGGGTGGGGGTGGGGGGAGGGGTACCAGGTGGAAAATGGGCGGAGTCTTCACACTTCACAATAGGTGGCAACTCACGGACAATAAACCCGCGGGGAAGGCACGCAGCCGCTCTGTTAGTCCTTAGGGAAGTGCAGATCGGAACCGCAGCGAGAGGAGACCACCCGTGGAATAGAACGGGCAAAGGACGGAGTGCACCGAGGGTCGGCGAGGACGTGGGCAGAGGCTCACGTACAGCTGGAGTTA